>BOPP01000086.1:1468986-1516882 GCA_017312745.1 Gryllus bimaculatus | reverse complement strand
GGAAGGGCCGGGCGCACCAGTTTGCAACGACGCTAAGTTCAACCATAACGAACCCGGCCGACGGGTTAAATTACATATTCATTTTTAAATGATATAATTAAAAATCTCCCCGAGGTAGAAAATAAAAAGCCACCACAAAAGACGCCTCACTAATGAGCAATTTACTAGGGTGGTGGCGAGCGCAGGGTTGTCCGAAGGCAGCGGACGCGGCCAGAGCGAGCAAACTGCCCGCGACCTTGCTTCTTTACCCTTTCGACCCGAATTTCTTGTTTGCGCTCGCGCACTGTTGTGCAGTTCCCGCACACGCAATTTGCTGCAGGTGAAACCGCCCTTGGCTTGAATTAATGACCCATACGCTTCGAGAAAAACACGATTAAAATTTCATTCCGGGCAGTATACCGTTCTGCAGAGTGCTGTAGTAATGAGAAACTCCACATTCGGCGCCTGTTTTGGACAACGGCGTTCATAATGAAGACGGAGGTGGATTAAGCCTATGGGCCACGGAAGGGGAGTTTAACGTGCTCTGATGTTACCTCCATGCGGGAAGATTGCGTGACTTGATTTGTTTATCTCTTTCCTTTGATTTTGATCACTTTCCTACAATTATCAAAGAAAATCATTTACGTAATAGAATGCGTATATAAAGTTTTACATTTACACTTCGCGTGGTCGAACTTTTTTACTGCGTAAGAACGAAATGAAAATATGTAAGTACGAATATAATGAAAATGTAGAGCATGAAATACACCGTATTCCGTAAATGGCAAGTCCTTTTTGTTGCTTCTCTTTTACTTGTCATCTAGTCTTCGTAAATTATATAAAAAAGCAAATGTATAGAATAAACATATGCTGTTTAAACGAATAAATATTATTGCATTGTATGTTATTTGAAGGAGCATGATCATCCTGGTAAATACGACTGTTTACAGCGGAAAAATTATATTATTTCTCTTTCTGCACTTTAATAAACGGAAAGGTCTGCACAAAATTTATTGAAGAAGCACCCCTGGCTTTCATGATCCATTAATGAGTTTCTTGGGTGTATTTTTAAAAGACGAGAGATAAATGTAATATCTCAGTTACTAATTACGTAATTAGTTAAAAATGTCCAGAGACTATGCGCTAACTTGACTGTAAAACAAGAACCCTGCTCGGCAAGGAAAGAGCTGGTGGGAGAAGAGCCAAACCAGGGCGAGGCACCCTAAATGTTGATTCTAGCGGATCAAACAGAACAAAACGGCATAATCTAAAGGTTATTTTTCCTTTTCGGGAAAAATAAATTCTTCTCCGAAGTTCAAAGAACAGCGTCATTAGCTGCGACGCACACAATTATGAGAAGAAAGGTTGAAACACTGTTTACAAAAACCGGTCTATAGCATCATGTTCAATAGGTTGCACACTTCCATCTATGGACGGATTTTAGCACTTGGTAGTACTAAAGTGTCATTGAAAGGTGGTCGTCATTCTCCCCTGTGAGAGAAACGGAACGATAAGCCGCTTATGATCCGTCGCTTTTGTATGAGCCCTTTTGAGTAGATCACGTAACAATCTGCGGTTAACAATCGCTTGTGGTGAAAACTGAACATCCTAAGACAGTGTCGACGCGAATACAGTGTAACCTCTATTAACCGCCACCGAGCGACTCGAAGATAAAAGATCGTCAGTTAGAGTTTCCTAAATGTGTGATTGATTTACGATAGTCATTGTGATGTTAAGATTTAATATATGAGAAAAACTAAATTAAAAACTACAGTTCTCGGGTTGTTTTACAAATAATTATGCTGTCAAAACTCATTGTGTTAATGTCTTCCTTCCAGAACTATAATTATGCAAAATAATTACAAATTTAGAATGGCTGTTATTTCAATAAACGTTCCAATTGTTTACGAATTTTACATCATCATTTCCCTGCACAACACTCGTCCCGAACCAAATCTACCACGCCTCTTCCATTATCAAAACATCTTTGAGATGGGCATTCCTTCCCCTGTGAATTTTCCCCGAAAAAGATTAAAAATTTTGAATTTTCTTGTGCATTTGTTTGCCCACCCTTCAGAAAATTTTTACCAGCCTCACGAATTAGAACAAAAACAATTTTTTCGGCCCAACAGCTCTCTTTTACTAAATTACAAGATTTTGCCTAAAATATTAAAAGTACCAAACTTTGAAGCGAGCTTTCCTTAGTCCATCGTTTGCCCACCTTTAATCACACACTAGATTATTTTTACCACGTTTTTTCTAGCAGATATTGGCATAAAACGTATTCTAAAGCACCCAGAAAGCATGAACCTGACCCGAAAAAAATCTACGTACATGAGAGTGTAAACTAATAAATTAAAGCCAAAATAAATTATTTTCAATATTTTTTTTACAAAAATAAAATAAAATTTAATTACCTTCAATATTGCACAACAACCTCACCTTCGTAACTACAGTAGTCATGTTTCTTTCAAGATTAGGTGTTTAAAATCAGTCTTAAAATAGATTTAATAAGTCTCATACCTCTTTTCATTAAATAATCTTTTTATTAAAACATGTTTCTTGACGATTTCGGAACATTGAGGAAGTAAACTCATTTAATTGTTTCCGATATCTCGCTAAAGATAATTTTTATTTCCGATAGGTGAGGAAGTTAAAGTTGCAGGATTGAGCAGCAAAGAAAAAATGAATGATAACTCTTCAGAGAACAAAACATCATTGGTTGATAACAAAAAGGAAGTCTTTCCGCCTCCACCAAGTACAAGTCGTCCTTTTCTGAAGCGGAGCGACAAGAGAGGAATCCCCTCCCGAGAGCCCTCCCGAAAGCCCTCCCGAGAGCCCTACCCCCGCCCCCCCCGCCCCCCCACCCAACGGACGGCGCAATGCTCCTGCACGAAATCAGTAATCGGCCTCCGGCCATGTGCCACCGGCTCATGTCATGTCAAGGCCCTGCGTTGTCGAGCAGTGGTTCGAAACACGGCCGCATAGTACAGCATCAAACGAGAAATACCATGAAATGATTAATGCTTTTTGAAAAGATGTTTTGGAAAGAAACAATAATTCTCATTTTGAAAATAAGCCAGAAACGGCACGGAATTTTACTTTATCAAAATGGTAGGTGGTACAGTAACGACACCAGAAGTGGCCACTGCGTCACCAGTGGACACTTCAATCACGAACTTTGAAAAATAACAATAGAAGACTTCTTACTGGATACAAAATGTCAAACGCTAGGAACTTATGCCCTCTAGAGATGGGGTTTGAACGAAGATTCACCGTTAAACGAGTTCAAAGAAAAGAGTCATTTTTAGCGTCCTTTGCTTTATCCGTGGGGGAAGTAAAAAAAATGCTGTCTGTTTTTCATAAAATGTTTTTTAAAATCCCTTTAACTTCAAGCAGAAATAACATAAAAACTGCCGTTCACGTAGTTAATATTTACATTAGTGGAAATTTCTTTACATTAATATTTTTATGTGTATATGTGCTTTAAATACTGTGAGATAATACTGCCGAAAACGCAGCAGTTTTCCGTGAATCTCAGCTCAAATTTCCGCATTTTCAGAAACGCACAAGGACCATTTTCTCAAAAACGGCTCCAAATTTTTCTTTCAAACTTTTCCAACAGATAGTGCTAATTGCACTGTTTAAGATGACAGCATTAATTTTCCTGTTTTCATTTTTTTAAATTACACAAATGTACAATTTTGAAAGATGTCTCACGTCTCTAATATGCATATTTCCAGTGATTTGTAAACACTATTGCATTTGTGAATAAAAGTGCTTGAAATGAAGTCATATGAAGTTTTTCGAAAACTCATAAGTTTCTGTGAAAAGAGGTTCAAATTTCGAATTTACAGTGGCACTTAAATGCCACACCGTTTTATTAAAAAAGGCTCCAAATTTTTCAATGAAAATTGCCGTTTAGGACAAACTTATAATGTTTTTCCATGTTATTTAAATAATATTTCCAATCTTTGATTAGGAAGCCAAACAACAGAAATATTTTTTAAAAAAATATGTACTTTTGGCGACGATAGATGGCAGCTGGCAAGAGTATGTGGCAAGTCCGAATAGCTAGCCGACACCAATGGAAATAGAATATTAATACGGGAAAGTCTGTGCCATTCTGTAGCACGAGTTGTGTCTTAAATGTAGCCACCTCCTATGCAAGTCATATTTTTGGATGAAAATTTCGGAAAACCTCAATTCTCAATTCCTCGGTTATTCGTTGCAATAATGATTTAAAACTAATAATTCACTAAATTTCTTGTTGGCAGCAGCTTCTGCGAAAAGTGCAGGAAAGATCTCAGAAACAAAGTATCCATTTGTAACGTTGAAAAATGAAAGGTTGTTAAAAGAAAAAAATATTTCACTTTGTTTCGAGATACTAGCGTATAAGTGACCTCCCTCCACTTTTTAATGCCAGTTTTTGAAAATAAGGTGGGGTTATTTTTTTAAAGACGGTATTTGATTTCATTAAAGTTTTCGTTTCACTTTAATACGTGTTTTCCTCTTAAAAATGAGGAACGAACATTTCGCGGAAAAGTAACATTTGAATAACACAGGAATTAGTACGTCATGTAAAAACAAAACCAAAGGCATTGTGTGCGCACCGCGCGTCCGTGTCGTGCGAGCGCGTGCAGACGCGGTTCTCACGTGACACCCACCTGTCACACGGCGCCACGCACGAAGATGAGCCAACAGCGTGGTCTCTACTACTGGCTGTATGCGCGCACAGCACACACACATACATACACATACCGGCCTCCGGTAGCTCGACGATGTAGCCAGAGGGCTACTAAAATAAAGGGCTGGAGGACCACCTCGTGAGATGAAATGATAGGGTCGGCCGAATGATAAATGAAGAAGCGAAATTGGCTCAAATATAAATCAATAAATGAAGATAAAAAGTGAGTGATAATGCCTCTTTGAAATAATAAAATAAAATTTACTATCTAAGAAAGAAATGAAAAACAAAACAATTATAAAACAACTACACTATATATAAAATTCATGCCGGCCTTTATTAATAAAGGAAAACCAAATCTAACACTTAATTAGTAGTTTACATATAACAGTCCATACAATTGTTTGACCAAATCAAAATGACCAAATATTAATTTCCTAATGATGATCATAACAGTTCAATTCAATTGAGATTGCATTGCTTAGGATGAAGTTGAACCTAATTGAGCTCGGCACCTCGGAGGCAGACACAGGTACCTATTATGTGGAGGCGTTGAACTCGCCCCGATTGTTGCAAGGGCTCAAGTCTTCCTGCGTAGAGGTCGCTGCACACGACACAGTACGTCCTCTGTGCGAATGCTTCAAGTCTCCGGACACAATGACCATTCAATGCATGCCGTCGTGGTCTAATTTGGCAGATGCGCTGCGATTGCGCGAGTGACACCAACATATGCTGGTAAGGCTTATGCTGATAGGCAGCTAGCAGCCCTGCCTAAAACCAGATGGGCAGCCTGTAGCCCTGATTGATGCCGAGATGAGCGGCATGATATATAATTGACAAATTCGATCAATCTGGTCTTTGAGCCATCTGACCTCTGTCGTGTAACATCTACTGAACTGTCATCTCAAATCTACCCCTCTCATCTCACTCAACTCTCTCCTGAGGCGCGGAGGTACACACAAGTATACAGAAACCACCCCTCCCTCCCGGGAGGGCTAACGCGAGGCGTGGCGGAGGGGGCTGGTCGAAAGTGGGGGGGGGGGACTCTCTGGGTCACCGTGGGAAGGGCTCAAAAACCTCTGAGACAACGTGCGGGGCCGCGCGTTACGCGTACGGCTGGCTGTTGTCGCACATCGCGGAAGGTGCAAATGAGCGGTCATAAACCGCACATGCCAAACAAGGGGTTTGAAGTGCGTCGCGCCACGCCGAGGGTGGCTGGCTGGCTGGCTGGCAAAGGAAGGCAGCCGCGGCAGCGGGTCAAAGCGGCAGTCTGGGACAAAGGAGGAAGGGCGGACGCCGGGAAGAACGGGTGGCGCGACCCACCGGCCGCCTGAGGGGTCGGCGCGGGCGGTTGTAATGCCACGAGCGTGCGTAAACAGGCATTTAAAGGTAAAAATCATGAAAATAATAAAGTTAATTTGAATGTTAATAACAAAACTCAAGTTATATTTAATAGAGTAAAACAATACTACTACATCACCTCCAAACATTCTAAAGAATGTTGTTTAAAAGATAATTGTAGAAAAGTAAACGATTCATGAACAGTATTGGTTGTCTCTTCAACTTATCGAGAATTGCGACAGATCGCACGAAAGATCTGAAGCAACAATATTCAACACTATCGAATGTTTGGCAAAATAATTTTGATACGATGTTTGTTTCCGGAACTACTGTGAACTCAAAAGAATCGGTAAGCTGAAAAATAAGTATTTGGAAAGTTTAAGTGTTAGGCATTTTATACCCGTTAACTGACATTTGCAAAGCATCTTTACGTACTGGAATATTTCCGAATATTTTTAAAACGCAAGTTAGACCGCTCTTCAAAAAAAAAAACACTTTTGGGAGTTTTTTTAATATTAGGGAGACATTTTCTACTTACGATTGGAAACCTTTCTCAGAGTGTAGATTCCTCAGACTGTCCACATTTAGATAAGCAATGCGAAGATAAACCTTACTGTCATGAAAAAAATTACAATATTTTCTTATCTTTCTGATTCATTGTCTTTGAGGATCAGTTCCCCACTGATCTTAGAATCTAACCTCATTTTTCAGTGTGTATACGCTATATATTTTCTTTCCAATGATTTTCCGTTTAGATGCTTTATCTGGGGAAAACAGAAAATCGGGGTAGTTTTGAAGGTGGCGATTATATACAATATAAATTTCATGTGAATATTAAATTTAACTCCATACTTCTCTAGGAAATGCATGTTTGTCCGTTCATATTTTTGGAGTTCCTTTCGCAGTTCGAATGAAAAAGTACAATCTATTAAATTCAAATTAATCGGATATGTTAGTCACAGAAGCTAATAAATTTTAACGCATCACTTTCGTTCTCATAATATTAAAATATATTAAAAAACGATATGGACAGATTTTAAAAGCAATAAACAGCAACAATTTCCTTCCTCTACACCAAGATTCGCACTCACGCCCTTAGAATTAATATATTAGGCACTTTACCCGGTACAATAGGATATACTTTCGAACAGTCAGTAAAGAAGGTCCGTATTTGTAAATAAAAGTATCTTTCAATTGTATAAAATTTCTTTCTTAAGTAATAACATTTCTCGGAGTAAATATTAATTTCTTCGATAAAAATTGAAGGTGTTTCTAAATTTACTGTCTCGCTTACCACGTATTTACAAAGCAAAAAGAAAGTATTGTAATGCTACAGCGAAAAATGTCAATTTTTCGTTCAAAAAAATCTCGAAATGAAAACTAGAACCCTTACACCGAAAAAACCTTTAATACATTGTGGATTCAAGATTCACGTTTGGTGGATGTTTGATACAATGGTTTAAAAAAACTTCAATCCGTCTCTCCGTGAACAACGCTAGCTGCTACACAATAGGCAGTATTTTCACAAAAATTCCACTATCAATATGGCTGATGTCACGAACCCTTGAATTTAAATCTCTTATTTTGATTTTGAGCGGTACTTTCCGAGAAGGAAGCCTCAGCGAGATTTTAACTTTTTCCACAAAAAATGGCTCCAAATGTTTCCTTCTTTTCGTGCAATCAAAGCACGATTATAAAAATGACATGTCTAATTTTCTTTAAAATATCGAAAATTGCAAAATTAATTCTTTTAGCGGTCTTCCTACAAAAACAATATTGAAGACAGACATTTTTCGTTATGGAATCTATTCATCGAAAGTAGATTTTTTAAATACAATTACGCCCATTTTTAAAAAATGTGAATAATTTTTGCGCAAGTAATAGGATAAGGAAATACAGGCAAATTTAAAAACGAGATTTTCTAAAAACACGATTCCTACATTCCTATTAAATTTTTTCTCATATAGTGGGAATTACCCTTACAAAAATAGCATAATGTATTTTTTGTTGAACTTTCTGAATATTCAAAAATTTACAAATAATGCGAGAAAGGACTTGTTGATGGAGAACCACTAGCTTCGGATCTGAAATTGTGAGAACATTGTTGAGGGTTCGGTTGACAAAAAATATGAATATTTATAAATATAAATTTCATCGTATTCATATCGACGGCTTGTTCCGTGAAGGAGCTTTGCCTCTCGCTGACGCTGAATGTCCTACCGAGAAAAGTCTTCTTTCATTCATTTTACGGAATACTTTTACGTCATTTCTCTAATTTGGCGCCAGATGAGCTCATAATTAATTTTGTCCGTCTGGAATCGGCAATGAGCCGTGTGAGCAGCGCGGACGCTGCGGAGGGGCGGGCCGGGGATACGGAGCGGGTCCGCGGGGGCGAGCGCTGCAGTCAAGTCGTCAGGCGGATTATGTGCGCCTCACTCGTGTAATTACTGCCCCAGTCGGCCTGGCCGCCGGCGGACTCTGCCCTTTCGCCATGGCCGGCGCAGCGGCGGCTGCAGAGCAACGCAGTGGTAGGGGTGTGCTCCCACTCCCCCTGCACACATTTTCATCTGGTGCACTATGAGACTACTTAACATTAGATTTCTGATGTTGTAATCAAATGTATATAATCTAGAAGTAAGTAATACACGTGAGTCTGGGAAAGCCCTCAAGCCACAAATACGACTGGAAATAACAACCGTGCCTTAATCGTGATCCGAACCTACAGCCGTTGTATATGCGTACCTGGGTGCATCTGCTCCAAGTTCCAACACCACTGCCCAGGAAAGATTTCTAAGGTCATGACTGAATCTTCCGACACACTTGTAGCTGCCGCTGCCTGAGTCTTTACGCTACTAGTATTGATTTCTCCGCGTTACATCCCCAAAACTAAAATTTACTCTTCTTCGTTTAATTCTATTTTCGAGCGAACGAGTTCTTTTGCCACATGGTCATTATATTCTGGTATTCTCTTTGAAGAGATAACATTTTTTTGCATGTGTGTTTTAAATGTGCACGGACAGGTGTATTTCAACTTGTTTTCAATTTAAAAAAAGTGACATAGGGTTTATGATGTTCTCATCAACAGAAATCTCACATGTAATATCATAATTTTTAACGAGGCCTAAAGCTTTTTCGGTCGCATTGCAGCCATCTTTAGTAGAATGAAAGGCGATCGAGGAACAGAGAAACAGCTGGGCCACAAATGACGTATCCCAAATTCGGAGTGTTTTGAATAGCCCCTGTAACGCGCAAGACGCTTGTAACGCGTGTAACGCTCTGCTATTTTATCTCCGCGCATTACGCCCTGAGGAAGGTCGCAGAATGGCCACCGAAACGTCGGCACCTTTGCCATGGACGCGGCGTCACCCGGACAGCAAATTAAATATCAGTAAATGGCACACCGTTCATTTTCAATGGAGTGCAGAGCTGTTTATTTGAAATGGGAAAGTGCATTGAAACCGTTTTCTTTTCATTTACTATTAATCTGTTATAGTACAGAGTTCTCTATACTAGTGTGATACAAAGATAAATAAATATTTATACACGAAAACCTTTTGTCAAATTTCATAAGAGATTATTTGAAGTAAACCGTGCTCAAAAATTACAATTGTTACAATTTTGTAAAGTTTTGATGATAATGTGATTTGTGTTATATACATCCGCGTATTTGGCTCGAATCTAACAGAAAGGTTAAAGAAAAATGTATAAGTAGTTTTTGAGTAAGTCTTCTGACAACGAAGCCAACTGCTGTACAATACTTGTGTTAGAAACCACGGGTCTGACATAACTGTTTCAGTAATGCAATTGAATAACACCCAGGGCTAACAACCTTAGGGAATAAAAATCGGGAGTCAGCTAAAATCCTGACCCCTCCCCAGGTAAAGGAGCTGAAGCAGCTAAAGCCAGCTGAAGCAGGATGCACGCGTGGCCCCAGATGGCCTATACGCTAAAAAGAAAAAGAAGCAATTGTATTAACTGTATAAGAAATCAATTGACTGCATTAAATTGATATTTGGACGCTGGAAAAAGTACTGGTCCCACGAAAACATGTTTCGTTTGTGTTAAAATATGTTCGACGAGAGGAAAAACTATTAGCTACTTACAGTGAGAAAATGATACTGGTTACTCAGAGCAGAAAATAAATAACTAAATTTAAATAATAATAATAGTAATAATAATAATAATAATAATAATAATAATAATAATAATAATAATAATAATAATTGCGAGAAGACCCGCATTTCCAGGCTATTCTGTTCTACCAGCAGACCAATGCCCTGCACTAAAAATTCGCCGAAAATAAAAACTATGTAAAGCGAATGCCATGAAAATAAAATTCATCTGTTTTTTGACCGATCTGCCTTTTGCGTTCAGAAATAAATGATGTCCAATACTCGTTTTATACGATCTTATAAAGACATCTAACATTCATTAGTGTCTCATTAGAAACTTAAATTAAATCCTCCGTCAACGAGAAAGGAGCTACTCCTTACAAGCTCTGTGTTTTGTTTGAACCTACCTTAGCAACCACATGAAGGTAATGTGGGAAGCATTGTACGTAGCATACGTTGCGAATGCGAAACCGTAAGCCATATGGCTTTTCTCCGTCCCACACGAAAGCCCAGCCATCACAGAACGCTGAGCTTGTTTGTGCAAAGCAATTGCTTTTCCAGACGGTACTATTGGTGTTTCAAAGCGGACGTATCTGAGGTCTGTTATTTGGTCTAACTGTAAATACCCTTTTCACTATTCTGTCAGAAGTTTATGCTCTTATTGGACTTATTCTTGGTTAGCTTTTCATCGCATATCACTTTGCATTAGATCCGAAAGGATGAAAACAAATCAATTTTGCTGTTGCACAAACCCTATTCAACCTAAACTTCATACACTTCAGATCTTTTACTTGAGATAACTTGTACACAATGAACACTTCTTTACATTAAGGATTTCTTCCTCCTGACCAGCCAACAGGGTAAGAACATCGTTTTTAAAACGACTGAGTTGATGATAGTGCTAATAACATGCATTATCATATATGAAAATATATGTGAACTACTTTTTAAAGAAACTACTCTTCGATAAACAATGACAAAGTCTGAGAAACACGTTATATGATGATGATTATTATAATATTATAGTATTATTATTATTATATTATTATAGTATTAGTACATTATTAGTAGTTATTATTTATTAATTATGATTAATATTATTAATATTTCTCTAATTCACGACTAAAGTAGTTACGGCTGAAGTGTAGTATACGGTACAACTTACGGAAGTCGTTTAAACTGGCACTTCGCGCTACTCCGGCGAAAACTGCGCAGTTTGAATTTTGGAGGCTTTCTTGAAAAGGGCTTTATTATAAAAGTGAATTGGTTATTATGCGGTGGATAGGCTCAAGGATGTTTATAGTGAACGCGAGGGCCGAAGGCCCGAGCCTCTTCCGTGACCTGGATCCGGATGAGCGAAACCAGAAAACTTGCCTTTGAAAGTAAATTGGCATTACAATGCGGCGGGAACAGTATGAAGGGCGAGACATGAAAATCGCCCAACCGTAAGGTTTATTCATTTCTATCAAAGAGCGTAGTGTAATTTGAGGGAGGGCTTAAGGAGAGAAAATGTGGGTTGTTTCAATAAAGCAATTTCTTGCACTTCAGTCTTTGAAAGACTTGGGAGTTTAGCGAATTTATTACACAAATTTTGCGGAACAAATCCAAGAGCTCCGATGGCTATCGCTTCGACCTGTGGGTTCACGCCCCACATTCGGCTGATCTCGATTTATAAACTCTTGAATTCAAGTCGCTTCTCTGCCTCCTTGGTTACGACGTTTGAATTGCAAAGCACAGCAACATCTGCAAGGAGACACGATTTTTTCTCCTAATTCCGGATAACAATATCCAGTTTGTTTGCTGCTATCATGCGATCTGTTTGAATTTGTAAGTCGTACATTGTATTCAAACTTTTTCCTTACTTCCTTTTATTGTTAGGAGGGTTCGGAACTGATCTGTTCTCAATCATCAGTAAAAAAAATAATTTTGGAAAATATATTTTTCTTTAAGGATCGTGGATCTTTCTTTGTACTATTAGAAAGGGAAGTGTTTATCCAGAAAATTTCCAAACTTAAATACATTTATTGTAACAAGAAACAACAAAAATTGCCCTTTGTTCAATAAAAAAAATCACTTCACACATGTCTCTTCTCTCTGCTAGAAGAAAACCACGAAATTTAACAAATTCATTTAAAATTATACTGCCTTTGTAACACTTTGACCATGATAGAGTGTTAATCAAGCACAGTTTACAAAGGTCTTGTCAAGGTTACAAACCTTAATTTGAATAATATCAATAGAAGATAAAATAAATTTACCATCTCACATAATTTAACATTACTATTTCATGTACAATTACACAATACTCCCCTCAGATATAATCAAATATATTACACAAAAAAAATCAACACGAAAATCAGTACAATCTCTGTCTTAAAAACCACGTGAAACCCTTACAGCACAAAGAAATCGCAAATTTATGGTATTGTTCATGTTCCTTAAAATCCCTGAACCGAATATTGTTTCACACCCAATTATAGTCTTATTCGTAAACCATTTCCATATAAATTTTGAATAAATTCTACTTCATCCACCCACAAGCACATAATGAAGTTCCATTCCCTCCAAATATCTATTCACACTCCGAATTTTCATAAAACCTTTTTAGAAGTCCCTATTTGCAGCTTTTCATTTACGCCCTATTCAACCCACTCGGGCAATGTTATTACTTATTACTAACCGTTCGAGGGAGTACGTATCGTGATCTCGTGGATCGGAGTCGCCCTTCACCGTGATGTCTGGTCGAATCGTGGCCACCCCAGGCCCACGTGTTGGCGGCTTCCTGTCCGGCGCGTCGAAAAGTGACCGTTAAATGCCGGAGCCCTGACGCACTGCTTGTGGCTGCAGATCCGAGGTCAGAGACGTACCTAGCGGCGCAGACCGCTCGTTTTGCGTTACTCGCAATCCATAATTAAACGCAGCGTACCATGATTCAATCGCCATAAATTATTTTAGCTCCTGCGTGCACTACCACGACTAGCTCTCGCTAATCTTCTTGTACCGCCTCGTCTGGTGTACGTCGTTTAACTGCCAACTCCACTCGTTCCTACCACCTCTCTAACGCTTTGGTCGGCACTGACACTTCAATTAAAAAGGCCTCAGAACGTCTATCTATAAGCGTTCGCGTTATTCAAATGTAGTGTTGCCAACTCAATCACAGATAGGCAACGGTTACAATAGAGAGCCCAACAGATGTCACCCGTTTTGATGAGTGTTCGTACTACTTGGGGCATGTGTTTGGAACTTCGAGGGCAACACATATTTGTCAGTGGAGGTAACTGCATACCCTGTCGTGTCTTTTCAACTAATCGGTCTTTGCAAGAACTGACCAAGCTGAGACGATATAATCAATGGAATGAAACTGTACTCGACTTCACGCACCGCTAAATGACCAATTGCATATATTTTATTCCTGGACTACAGGGCGGACTGCAGGACGAGTCTCACTCTTTTCTAATACTCCCTATGTATTCTCTCTTTCATTGTGTCGTTCGAGATGTTCCCACATTCTTCAATGCCCATATATTTGTAAGTTTTACCTGGCTCAAGATCTTGAATCAAAGTGCGCATATCAACTTTAATGCTCTCTGACGTTGACACTTTGCCTATCTTTAAATTAATTTTTGCTCACTTGTCATGACTAAACTTCATTCAGATGTCATTTCTAAAGCCATTCACGACATCATTTGAAAGAAAATCGCTTCATTTTAGCAAACTAAGATCATCCATGTAAAACAAATAAGATATTGGTCATTCGTCATGGAGCTTGTAACCAAAATCAGCTTGCGACAACTCTCTAAATAGTGAGATCAAACTAATGCAAACGGCGGAGAGGATAGTGAATTTCCTTGAAAACTACCCCTGTTGATTTGAATACTTGTTTCTACTGCTTCCTTTCCGCTGTATATTAATAAGCTGGTACTCCACGATTTCATACTGGACTTTCACAACCCAATATGTCTCGGATAAAATCGATAGATCCCCATGGTCTTCAAAATCCTATCGTTTGATACACTGTCAAAGGCCTTCTGGTAGTCACTCCAAGCCATACTCAAATGGCGCTTTGTTTCATTGCATCATTCAAGATGACTTTGTCGGTACGGGTGACTGAGATCGTAAAGGAAATAGGGCCATGAGTTTTCGGGCAGAAGGATCGCGTTTTCGATTCCCACCTCGGGCTCGTTTGGGTTGGTTCGTTTGTGTTCGTTCTTTTACCTCCTACCATCACTATATCATGTTATCATCACAGTCACCATATCGTTAAATGCAAAAGTGGTCGCTAATGACCTAGATATTGATGCAACCTTAAAAAACAAAAAAAAATACTTTATTTAATAGAAAGATTTCCTTGCAGCTATAAGGACTTTTACGGCATCCTTTTTGTTCAACTGGCAACAGATGGTTCCTCTCTAGGAGTCTGGACATTTTGTCAGTTATGTCTGCAGTTGTAACTTTGTACAGTACTGGCAGACAAGTGATTGGCCTGTAGTGCTTCGTCAAAGAGCTCTCTCCCGCTTTGGGTAGCAAATACGTGATGCCGCATGTGACCCATTTCGGTGTTCCTTTCCGGTTTTCTAAAATTTTATTAACAGCCTTTGCGAGATGAGAATGTACTGCTGTTAATTTTTCAATCCAATAACTCTGGATATTGTCAATCCCGCGGGATTTCCAGTTATCATGTTCTTAACAATTGGGAAGAGGTCAGACCGTAGGCTTCCGCGGCCGGAGTCAGTATATACTTGGCTATCCGGCAGACAGGCACCAGTCCTCTGGACGCGGCTCCCGGAGAGCCAACAAAATATTGCAAGAGGTCCTCTTCCGAGAATTTGTGAACATGCTCCACTGCTTCACGTTCATCGGCAGCATCAGCTTCAGATTAAAGCCAAGATGCGTCTTTGTTGTAGGATCTGCTTTCATCCCAGATTCCTGCCCAATATGCTTCGACGTCATCATTTGAAGGCGTGACAGCATTGCCATTCGGTGTTGGAGTGAGATTGCGATAGAATCTCTTCGCGGCTGTTTCAAACAACCGATGCTGTACACGGAAATCTATTCTACATTTGTAACGTCTAATTCGTTGAGCCCATGCTTGTTTTTTTTTCTTTTAGCTTCTCAACTATCATTAGACTGTTTGTGCTATTTTCAATTTAGTATTTTTGTTCAACATTCAATATTGTTCGCTAAACTTCATAGGTATGCGTTGATATAGAAGATGTCTCGACGAAGAGTGACATTTCATGCCGAGTGTCGTCTATCCGTTTCATAATTATTTTCCTATGTTGATACAGAGCTGTTAACTTTATTTTGCTGTCGGCGGTCGGTGTTCTTGTCTGGCCCCAAAATAATGAGATACGTAGCAGATATCCAGTTGCATACATAATGTGATTGATTTCAGTAATATATAGATCTTTCCCTGGGGTCTGTACCACCTAATTAAAGACAGATTTCGCCATCTCTGTCACTCTTAGCTTTGGCATTTTCGTATATTCTCAACGGTGCACGAGATTCCAATAGAAGTTGAAGAGCTCTTTCTATCTCGCGACGAAGGAGATTTCGCATCATGTCATATTCGTGGGATTCATTGACAGATGAATTTTCACCTCTGACGTATGTTTCATTGGAAAGAGACGAAACTTCATGAAGACCACCGTTTTCAAGGTCTAGATGTTCGTCATGAGGATAGTTCAATCGACGAGCACACTCCGCATTTCACTGAATGTCAGCCAGTTGTTCTGCTGTGGATTTTCCACTGCTGAGTATGTAACGTCGTTGACTGGCAAGCTTCTTTGAATCTAGAGTAGGTCTCATATCTGGGCTCTGCTCTCGCCATTTCTTGAAAACGTTTATTTTCGAGTACCCATTTTTCGCTTTTGTATAGGAAAAGCATCACATCACTTCCTTCAATTCATCCTGTGACCATCTCTGACGGTGGCTTTGAGCCACAGCTGACTCCGAGTCCCTAGAAGTAACATCCGTGGGAGAGCCAGACGTCGACAAGGTGATATTAGCTTGGTTTCTGAGCAGATATTGGACATTGGTAGAACAAGGCACGTTCAGATTCATTACATTTCTTGTTCGTATCCATTTAGCTCATTGGTTTTAAGTGAAGATTCGCAGGAAGCACGTTCGAGATCACACTTAACCCATGCTATAGTTCACAGACCACACTTAACCCAAGGGTTATGTCCTGTCATCAGTTACTGTGACCCACAGGGACATCCCCCACAGGGCCCAGCAAGGGGTCCCTCCGATAACCACTCGGCATTACTAAACCCTACGCGATTTTTACTAACTGCTGAAGCGAGACTCCTTCGTTGGCTTATGCAAGAATCGGGCCTCCACTAATAAGTGACCTGATTTGTCAATTTTCTGTCCTGTACCCTCCATGGGCCAATAACAGGAAGTATAAAGGTTCATTACACTTCCCTTCTCTACTTACTTCCCACACTTCTCTGGAGTACTTCTTCGTCTGACCCCTCACCTTCAATCTATTCAGTAAGGGGGGCCCTGCCCGTAGCTAGGCTACCACTGACATAGCTTGCAGGCTCATGGAGGTACTCAAGCTCCACCACAAACTAGAAGGTCGTGTACTCCGTAGGTGGAGTTGATGTTGTTGTTATTAATTATTATTATTATTACTGTCAGTTTTAAATAGGAACAAAATTTGTTTCATTCTTTCTCAATCAATATTGGTTTTATACGCAACACCCGCCTATCAAGGACCGTAAATAACGTATTTTACAAAAGAAGTGCCACGAAATTAAATCTTTAATTTGATTTAGTAATTACATCCACTAATTGAAAAAACATATTTCCTAACATAATGAAACTTAAGTGGTCAGTTAGAATGAATATAAAATGATCTCTCCAATTTAATTGATAGGATTATAACCCTCTATGTATCATTCTCATATTTTTAAATGCTTGTTGCGTATCCATTTTCCCTTAAAATTTTAATGAATGTCGGCAGTTCAGAAATGTGTAGATGGCTTAAATTTTATAATTCACATCATAAATTTCACAATCCATCACAGATTAAGGTTGAAATTTGTACACTTGCGGTGGAATTCGTTCCCAGTTTCACAATTGTCTAATATAGTTGTAAGCCTGTAGCTACTAAGCATGATATTGTTATAAATTGTTTTGTGTGTTCAAAAAATAGCATTTTATAGATATTTAAATTACTTCAAATTTATCAATTTGTTCCTGGTTTAAATTGATTGTAAATTACACTGCATATTTCTCATAATTGCATAATTTGTGTAACGTACTTCCGTGGTTTCCGCACGAACAGTATTATTGGAAACTACGTAATTCGTGGTATTTCATTCATATGATCTGACGCACATGGAACTAGGGATGCTAAAAGAGAACGTACTTGGCGTAGCATTATTTATAATGGCTACGCAATATTCTAGTACTCACCAGTACTCAGCACAACTGTTTCCAACCAGAAAAACTTCTTCTCGGCGCTGGGATTCGAACTCAGGAATAGAAATGTTGAAAATGTAGTTAGAGCTTCATGTAAAGAACACTCCATAACCAAAATAACCGTTCCAAACTTGCAGGGTCTCCCTTTAGATCGATTGAGGAACATCAATTCTGGAGAAAATCCACTGAACTGTTTAGGGGATAGCGTTGACAACACAGACGGATATATGTTTTGCTGTCAACCAATGTTTAGTAATTTAGTAATAGTAATTTCAAGGTAGAGACTTGGACAACAGATGTAATACCTATCGTATGTAAACGAACAAAGAAGCCGATCATTGCACGGAACCGAAAGCTTTGTGTGAAGTTATTACTCGCGCAATACTTGTAGCAAATACAAGGGAAATAATTTTCATGTTTTTTGTTTGCGAAATGTTATTTTGTTTGCAAAGTAATGTTCTTTTTGCAAAACTTATTTTGTATTTCGTTCACTCAAATGCAGGTTTAACAACACTATTCCCAGAACTGTTTGAAGCAACACATTAAAAATTAATGCGAATCAACCGGTTAGAAAACATAAAATTATTTTACAAAAATTGAACTGACCTCTTAGGATTCCCTGTCCCCTTGAGTCTACGTTCCAAGTTTTCTCGCAACCTGTTGAAAACTTCTCAATGGTTCCTTATTTGTTCTTGGATACGGTGATTCAGGTCGTTAACATTAGAATTCAGAAGAAACATTAACGAAGGTCTTCACATGTTCCCACTGAGAAATACATTGTATTCGAATTGAGTGATCTGGCAGGCCTCTCAATGAATCGTGGCTTGCGGTCATTCCTTGTTTGCGGAGTGTGATGATTGAAATGTGCACTCAGTATCCGCTAAATGAGTCCTGAGGAATTCTACATGAGCGTGTCCATTCCGACGGAGGGAAAGGATAAGGGCCAACAAGATGATCAGGAATGATGCGACCCCGAACGTTTAGAATCAACCTCTGCATAATATCTTGACTGCATTAAGGTTTCGCGTGGGCCCAATGTGATTGTTATGGTCAATGATGATACCTCTACAAATCCCGCCTTGTCAGTGACCAGTAATATGACTAAACAGAACATAACGATAACATGATCGGAAAAGATTAGCATGAAGAATGTTCCATTAGGCGACCAACGCGCGCGAAGAACTCCTTCACTTCGCGCATTTCTTCGTGCACTGCCTGCTGGAATTAGATGCACATTATGTTCACGCACGTTCATATGAAGAATTTTAGTACTTTTATTTGACACATGTTCATAGACCTGTACATGCGCTATGAAAACGTGCTCGCTCGTACTCTTTCCCGAGGTAAACGTTTCAGGTGGTTCTCCTTTCTCTGGGCATCTAGAAAAACAGAAAACATCAGGAAAATCAAAGGAGCTAAAGGGAGAAGAGACACAGTGTGGGTTCACTTCCCATAAAACAGCAACTATACAGCAATGAATTTATTACAAAAGAACGAGTACAAAACGCTTGTCAATGAAAGGGGTAGAAGTGTCGATGGCCGGCGCTCCCGCCGGGCGGCGGGGCGCGCGGCGGCCGGCGGCGGCCCGGGCCGCGGGGCCGATCGGGACCGTCGGCTGGCATGCGAGAGAAATGGCACCGGGACTGCGACGTCCCTTCTTTTGTGTGACGAGAGACACTGGCGGCTGCAGCCGTGGGTGGGGGCCGGCGCGGGCCGTAGGAAGCGCAAGAAGACGTGACGTGACGTGACGCGACGCGACGTAGCACGTGACGCGGGCGGCGCGGCGGGCGCGCCGGCGGCGCCGCAAGCGGGCCCGCGCGCCCAGCCGCTCGAAAGAGTCTGTCCGCTGGGCGAAAAACCGAGGCAGCAAGATTTTCGGCAAGGAAGGAGGCCGGCGAGGGGCCTCGGGAGGAGAATCACGCGGGTGACGCACAGCTCACGTGACGCCGCCTGGCGCGTCGCGTCAGCTGTAGCCCTGGGTCATTCGTCCCAGAGGCACAAGCTGTTCTGACGGACGTAGTAGGCGAACAGGCTGCACTTCTTCACGTCTTGATGCCGCAGCGGTAGCTGACGCCGCCGCGGCCTTCGCGTCCCCCTTGCCCTTGCATTACTTGAGGTCCGCACGGGTACCACCCGATGCACAGCTCCAGATGGCACACGCACGCGCCCACAAGTCCGCCGTCTCCGGCAGCGCGGGCGGCGGCGACTGCGCAGCTTGGGCGGCGGGCGGCGAGCGGCCTCGGCTCGGCCGGGCGGCGCGCCGGCGGGGAGGGCGCGTCGCGCCGCCGCTCGGGGCGGGGGCGGCGCCGCGCCGGGGCGGGGCGTGCTCGTGGGGGCCGGGCGCGCGCGAGACACCACGCCCATCAGCGCGACAGCGACGGCCTGCAACCAACAGCCGCACTCAGCGCGCGCTGCCCGGAGCCAGCCAGGCGCCGGGCGGGCGGGCCGGGCGGAGAGAGCGGGTGACAGCTCGCGCTAGTGCGCCATGCTGCGGTGGCGTCGGGCGGTGGGAGAGGGACGCGGAACGACGGAACGCGAAGAGGAAAAGAGAGACTGTGAGGACTAGCGTGGGCTGAGTACTAGAGAATGGAACACGAAGTAAAGAAAACGGATGGATGTTAAAATTGGAGAGAAGGTGCAGGGGTGAAAGAAATACACATCTGAATTAATACAGTCTCTTTTCACACAATTTTTTACACAAATCAATCACGTGTAATATCACACAAGGTTCTGCCATCCGAGCACGCGTTTTTTTTTTATTATTATGTTATAATTGCTGCAAAGCCCATGCAACCCCCAGAATTGGAAATCTTGGGCATCTTGACAGTTTTCTGAGCCAAGTGGGTAATCTTTAAAGTAAAGGACGTGCATTTCTAGGGCTTTTGAAGCCTTATTTACTTTTTAAGGTATTAAATATGCTGATTTTACCGTCATTATGCAAACAACAAATCGAAATTTATTGAAGATTACAAAAGAATAAAGTTATGTCTCAGTACACGAGGCAGCATCAGGAATGAAATTTGGTATCGCAAAGAGGCGTCGTGTAAACATAGTCCAAAGAGAGAAGAGGGATGATACAAAAATAGTGATGAGAATTATTCTGAGAAGCATGGGTGTGAGAATAAGCACAATGGAAAAAAATGTATTTCAGTATCTTACTTCAACACAGACAAAAACAAACATTTTTCAAAACTAAACTAAATGGAAAGCAAATTAAAATTTACAATTTTTTATATAATAGTTTGCCTGAATTTAAAAACAGTGCACTAATAAATATAGTATAGGTTCAGTTTCCATTAAAATCTCCGAATTTTCGAAAATTGAAAGTTTAACTTTGTTAACGTCTGTTTTTTCGGTATATGAGTAGTTTTCGGTATATCGAGTAATTTTGCATGCAATCGTGACAATTGTACCCACAAATACATAAACAATATTTCTCCGAAAAGGTACAATATTTTCTTTAAAATTTTGTTTAGATAGGGTACACAACTTTGAATTCTATGACGAAAGTGTCTTTTCTTACATTTTTGAATATTCATATGCATTTTATGCATGCGTCAGGTTCTCCGAGTGGCCGAAATTGAGTTTAATTACAATATAACTGCTTTGTAAGTACTAGGGGGTATTCAGCCCCCCCCCCTCCCCAGGAGCGGCACCTAGCCTTTTGGAGTATTCTTAGTTCCCTTCCGTTGCGCAAAGACACACGTCAGGCTGGTATCTAGTTACACCGTAATGCAATGCTCTAGGAGAATATCTATCAATTAGCCTGGGAGGAGGGGCGTTTCGCAAATTGGAAGCTTACCAGCAATCCAGAATGGTGCCGGAGTCATGTGCAACTCGCTTTGGATAAACTCTCGATTTACTCTGAGAGGGCGTTATCGTGACAGCGTATTGGTTATTATGTTGAACGCAGAAATATGTATCAAAATGTATAAATCCTAGACCGAACAAATCTTTCTGTGATAGCGTAGTCTTCCGCAGATAGAGTTTGTAGTATCTAGGATATCCAAGACGAGCCGCGTCTCTGTCGTGGTTGCTGAAAACATATTGTGTCCGTACGCCCTGAGGAAGGCCACAATTTGTTGACAGAAACGTCAGCCCCCACGACAGAGACGCGGCTTGTCCCGGAACCAATAATAAATATTTTTGCCGGCTGGCAAAGGCATATGTTACTTCATTAAGATGATCCCCAAGTGAAATAGCCATCACTGGTGAAAAAAGATAAACAGCCGAGATAAAATATGCAAATTTTCGCCTAATGACATTTAGTATAATATTACGTAAGCGTTAGAAATAATGCGACGAAGTGTATGCTGTTATAGAACCACTAATATTTAGTTATGAGACGCGAACGTACTAGACCCTGGCGAACAAAGTAGAAGATAAATGAAGAGAGAAAAGTTAATGAGAGAAAATGTGTAAAGTACAGGAGTCGTGATGAACTCAATGAGGAGCGCTGGTTACAACTGGGTGAACACGCAACGGGGAAGTCAAGCGCCGGGTAAAACGGAAAAACCCTCTAAATTGGAAAACTTTGCTTCCTGAAAAGGCCCCCAATTTGGAGGGGTGTCCAGGACGCGAAGGGTGCGATGTAATGTATTGTGCGTCATCCGGTTCGGGAAAGGTACAAGAGCCTCCGCGCCCAGGGGTATCACTCACTAGAAAAGCGTTGGGAGGATGGACGAGCCGTGAAACAGTAGAGGCGGAAGAGGGCGGGCCCAGCAAAAGGAAGTCGGCATAACGATAATGGAGAGGGGGAGGGCGAGGAAGTGTCGAAGGCGGAAGCAGCGAGGTCTAGGCGGAGGCGGTGGCGATGACAACTACGGCGCGAAGCGGGACAGCGAAGGCGCACCGCGCTGACGCCGCGCGAAGAGATGCGAGCCGAGATCGGGAAGCAAGCAAAGTGGGATGGAAAGAAAAACACGGAAAAAGAAGAAGAGGGACGAATGGATATAGAAACTGGCGCCGGTTCGCGCGGTGGGGTGAGACGCGGGCGGGGGGGCGGGGCGGCGGCGAGCGGGAGGCGGCGGGGCGGGGGAAGGGAGAGCGCCCGGACGGGACGGGACGGAACGGGACGAAGCAAGACGAACAGTAACGGCGGAGAGTCGCGGGCACGCGAAAAACAGGATTGGATTCCGCGGAGCAAAGGATCAGGACGCGGTGAGAACTGTTTTAAGCGGGGTTTAAAAAATGAAGGCTGGAGATGGAAGAGGGACGGGTCTGAGCCGGGCCGGCGAGCGTGTTGAGTAGAGTGGAAGCGAGAACCGGGTGGGGCTAGCGTGGCTGGAGGGCGGGGCGGGTGGATGCAGAATGTGCGATTGTGGGCCAATGGCGGCGCGTGGTGAGGGAGATTGGCGCGGAGCACTCTCCTGACGGCGCGCGGCGGGGCGCGGGCAGGCGATCGCGACGCCTCCCCAGCCCAGCCCTCACCTTCCCCCTCCGTCTCCGCCTCCGCCTCCGCCACCGTCTCCGTCTCCGTCTCCGGCCCAGGCCCCGGCCCCGGCGCGGCCGAGATCAAAAGCGGGCGCGCACACGCCGAGCTTTTAAAGGGAACTATTATGGCCTCATTAGAGATCCCGTATGCGCCTCTTCCGCGGGCGGCGCCTGCCAGGCGGCCACGCGCGACGGGCCCGCGCCCCCTGCAGCCCAGCTCCGCAACGCAATTATTTCGCATCCGTCTCGTTAGACCGAGCACTCGCTCGCTTTTCCACACTTCGCGAAACAGAACGCGGGATTTCAAAGACTTTGATTTTCATTTTGTACATAAGAACTAGATGAGAAATTTACAACAAAAACGAAAACAATCATCCAATTTGGATTTTTTTATTTTAAAAAACGTCCTGGCTTCTAACACATTTATCCAATTTTATGGAACTTAAGTCCACAGCGAGCTTTGAAATTTTCCCTTTTTTAAATATTAAATCATTGTTATGATCTTCCGACTGCATGGGATAAGTGGAGGGAATGAATTCCATTTTCATCTAAACCTTTATAAAGATAATATTTCGATAATTCAGGAAGAGGGAATTCATCCACTTTATACAAAAATTCCGAATGTTATGATAATTTGTACTTGGCTCGTTTTTATATGAATTCTCAGTTAGGCTGTTTTCTATCTCAGTTGGGCTGTTTTTTAGCTGGGTGGTGAGTAAAAATCAAATTAAATCTCCTAAAACCAAACGGTTTTCGTATTTCAAGTGAACAAGAAAACACATACACACATACATACATACATGAAAACAACAGATAAATCACACACGCTGCATTTTGTTGCACATTACATTTACACGTTACATTTTGATGCCACCAATTATTGGCATTGAAAACGGGATTACTCGCTACTTCCATGCCATATTATAAATATGTGCCTCAGAATGTGCTTGAAAGTAGTGAGCACACACTCTACTGGGATCGCTCCATTATCACTGACAGACATGTCGGCGGCAATAGACCCGATATAACTTACATTGATAGAAACCATCAGCAGGTTTTCCTTATCGATATATCAACACTCAATACCCAAAACATATCGGAAAAATATAAAGAGAAGATCCAGAAGTATACCGATCTCGCCCATGAAGTCGCAGCTCAGTGGAACTTCAGGAAAGTAAGAACTGTGCCTATAATAATATCAGCTACAGGAGTGACCCCGAAAATGACACTTCGGGCACTAGAGTGTTTTCATTGCGATACAATATGCAAAAGTCAGTAATTTTGAATACATGCCGTTTTGTCAGAAGCCATCTGAACCTTCAGTAAAGCAACCACACACCTGGTCATCATTCTTGTGTGTGGTTGACATACCGACCAGTTGATACTGTGAATAATGAAAATAATAATAATAATAATAATAATAATAATAATAATGAAATATACTAATAATAATGATGATAATAATAATAATGATAATAATAATCATAATAAATTTATGACTTCACTTTCGTATCGAACGTTAGTTTTTGTCCATATAAAATAAACTTTTTTTCAACAGTTAGAAGTGTATTAGCACAAAATGATAACTAAATCACAACATAGAGAAGAATTTATAAATTAACCCCGCGACTGTTTTGTTCGTCCAGTAAGAAGTTTTTTAGTGTGGATTGGAAGAATAACAGGTTCATAGAGACAATGCCAAACATTGTGAAACAGTTAAAAATCAAAACAGTCCCTCTCGCATCATAGAGAACATACATATCGTGGATAAAATAAAAGCTTTTTCCGGAATAATTAATTTTGGATAAGAAGGAACAAAAAATGAAGTATAATGCTGTTCTAAAGGATAATGTCAATGTCTCCTAAAGCGGCAGAGTTTTAGTCTGTGAATCATTAAATTTGCAGCAAACAAGCCAGGAGAAGAAAATTCAATAACGTACGCTACATAATTTACCGTTCGCAACACAATCCTCTTATCTAATGCGACTAAAGTCGGCGACGCGTGCTCTGTTCAACTGAGCGACTTCACGACACAGTGACAGTTCCATCAATATTCACGGAACAGGATGTGCGTCCACTGCGCGCTTCGCCCTCACACAGTGCGTGCGTCCACATACGGGGCTCTCTTTCACTCGGCTAAACGAACGGCACTATTGGCCATTAGCAACACCACGAGCAGAATTTGCAGGACCCGCACAGCAATCGTGGAACTATGAAGTAGAATTGAGATATCTGACTTTTCCCACAGTTGGGTGACGATGCTGCTCAGTCAACTCTGAACCAATTCAATGGCATTCAAGATAATCGTTGGTCTTCTTTAGCATGAACTTTCGTATAATTATATAACCTTTCAATGTTGGAAAACAATTAATCATTGAATTATATTGGATTACTCATTTTTAGAAGTAGGAAAATTAGCAATACCCGTTCATATATTTTCTAATCACTTTCCTATAGTATATCCTGCCCTTTTAAAGTACAACACAATTCTTTGGTTTCTGTAACGTCCACCTGGGGTCGTCCATAAATTACGTAACGTTGAAGAGGGAGGGAGAGAGTGTGAGGCGCTTTACGCTGCCTTAAATAAGAATGCTGATATTTACTTTTAAAATCTTTTCACATTTGCTGAAACAATTCCCAGTATTCAGTTCCATAATAAAATATTAACATACTAACAAACTAAATTAGAAATATAATACATTAAAAAGCTATAATGCATAAATTGTTACAATACATAGAAAATATTCAAAACTAATCTACAGTATATTCTTGAATCCGTTTAAATTGGCACAATAGACTAGAAGCCTATGCGTTACCCACAAAGGCGGCGTCTGCACGGCTTGTTGTCAGAAATATTCTCGCCTACGCGTTCTACTCATTCAAAATTTGTCCCCACTCTCTTTAATAATCGAATTTTCATAATAATAGAAATAAAATTAATACAACACGTTGTTTGTTATATAATTTACTTTTACTTATTGTGATTGAGGGTAGGAGTGCCCTGTCGCAAGCGTTATGTAATATTACAGGGTTTTTAAGAGGTACGTTGCAGTGGGGAGAGTGGGAATTAAAATATTCCAAATCTTTGCGTTACGTAATTTATGGATGGCCCCTTAACAGTTTTTTGGGAAAAAATATCAATCCAGTATTGACACATGTTTGAAGACTGAAATTATACAGGTGATTCAGTCCTCGTTGCTAATACAGAACCCGGTGATAGAGTACACTAAGTTATTCATGAGCTCTAAAGGAAATAGTGTAAACCCTATTCAAAATTTTGAAAAAGAGTTTTTTGTTATTGGTAATTTTTGCAAGAAAGTTAGCCCAAATATTACATTAAATATTATTTCCTGTTGCTATTATTGCCTACTTATCTAATGAATATGAAAGGAGAGTGATAAAAACATTATTTAAGTGTTATGTAGGATAGTTTATCATATTTGCGTATGCTTCAAAATTTCGCATTTTCACCTCGTGTAACAAGAGCTCTGCAAGTGAACGCAAGTTATGCATCTGCGCCGCACGGCCTCTATTTTCCCGCATTATGCCTTTCAATGCACCGAAGAAGGGCATCTCGATCCTCGACTGCGGTAGCATAAGAGTCATTCCACGTCAAATCGCGCGAGCAAAACAACTATTTTTTAGCGAATTGTGTTGAAGTTTTTAATGAGTTCTAGGGTTAAAGATAGGTAAAACTTATTTTTTCCCTAATTCCGCCCCTTTCAGAAATATTACCATCTACTTCGTCCGAAGACTCATGCTCGCGCTAATGTGAAAAATAATTGTTGCGCAAAATACTGTTTTATTCAGAAATTTATTATACATATAAAGATGTACTTTCATGTGATGTAAATATACTTTTTGTAAACATATTATTTAAATATTTAAAATATATTTCAATTTTTAAAATGCATATTTTTACTTTAGGGCGTCATTTAAAATATTAGTTAAAAAATACTCATGTATTTCTACACTAACTTTGTATAGGTCTGCCAATTTCAAAGTGGGAACACATAAATAACATTTAAAAAAATAGTTTGTTCCTCGGCGCACCTAGGCAGCTCGCTGTCCGCCGATACCGCTACTCGGGGCGTCAATGACACAACGCATCGTGACGTCCAACCATAATGCGACCGTAACATGCGATCCAAACACAATGTGAAAAACTTATGTAATGCTATGAATCGCAGTAATACACATGCGGCTTCAAATGCAAGTCTTCTGACGAAATGCGATGATTAAGTTTATTTATAAACCACTGGCACTGCTGCTAGGGTTTACCTGAAATAGTGCAGCCTTCTTTCTCAAGTAATAGTCAGTTGTGTAAAGAGAGGAATCCGCGAAACATGTTCTTCTGTGGAGTTAGAAACCACAGATAGACTTACAATAATAACAATACTATTGTTACTTGCATTTTCTTAATATGAAAAGCTATAATTGCAGAAGAAGTGTACGTGTAGGTTATTACAACCAGCATTCTTGTGAAGTTGAAAACTGACTGTTTGCCGTTAAAAAAGTTACATTATTGGAAAAACTAGTTTCCAAAATTCCTTCTCGTGACGAGTCAAGTGTAGTTTTTTCAAGAAAATGAAAATCGTCCATACTTATTAATGCCACAAATATGTTTAGCAGTGACAATGATGAATAACGTACACTGCTGTTCTTATCACTCTAACGTATCACCTGATACGAGTAATAAAGAAACTGACCACGTAAATTAGTCTCGCGTTTCTTCTGCTGTCTTTCCTCATCGTTTACCGTTTTCTCTTCTCTTCATGAAGCAAAAATAAAATTTGACGCTGGGAATTTTCGTAGTCCAGCAAGATTTTTTTTAAAAAAATGCTACTTTCTTACTTCAAGATGGCCTGCTGTGAATTATTGTCTTGGCTACGCTGTATCCTTTTGTGTTATACTTAAGAGAAAGCAAAGAATTTAAAAATAAAAAATAAAACATTTTCTGGATGCCCGAATCATGACACGAATTCAATTCACCATTGCCAGTGTCAACTCGCTACACTTTTCAAGTACGTTTATGACAGTACATATTTTTCGGATGGGATCAATGCCTACATATTAATACAAAAAAATGCGTATTAGGAAACAATACGATTTTATGCTTCCAAAGAGATGTCTTTAATGTGAATGCTGAAAATTTCTTCGCTTCGGAACATTTATGGAAAGGGACCTTGCAACGTAGTGAGGGGGGGGGGGATAACTATAATATTCGTAAAAGCTAGCCTTCAATTCTAACAGGAATCTATTAATTTATCCAGGAAGTTATTTAAGTGGGTTGATGATGCGAAGAATATTACATTTATATATTTAGCAACGCTGAATATTTGAAAAGCGGGCTATTGTAACAATGGTATAATAAAAAATACAGTAGAAGGCACAAAGAAAATCCATTGTTTAATTTATTTATGAAAAGGTCAATTAACCATATTTTCTATAAAGCGAAGTAAAAGAATTTAATTGATTGTGTCACATGCTCTTATTTGTATAAATATTCCGTCCGTTTAATTCTGACTAAATTGAATCAGTTTGATACTTTTTAATTTGAATGTAATCGGCTATGAAGGTCATATGTACATATATGGCACAGAGCAAGATGTGAAGAGATACTTCTGTTTGTTGCTTTGTGAAAGGGTATTGATGGTAATCGTCTATTGCTGACTGGCACGTGTTTGAATGGTGACGCTCTAGCAGACGCGGCAGCAAAACAGCAAGTAAACATTTGTACTTGTAGCAAATAAGCTACCACACGTAGAAATTACAATAGTATATTTTTTAAACTGACGATTTTGGAAAAAAATTAAAAAAGTAAAAATAATATAGGTCAAAAAATGACTTTTTGAAAATTTGATGACTTCAATACATATCAAATGAAAGAGTATCTTTTGTTCTTTACAGTCGCAAAATATTAAATGTTTGTTACAATTACAACACGAGTAAAAATGATTAACTTTAGCGATACCAGTACTTTATCGAACATTTTTAAAATTAATATAGTCTCGAAAAACAATATTTAGGAACAAAAATGAAAACCACGAGTTTTATATTTTTGCTTACACTATTTTGGCTATATGTATTGCTATACTATACTGCTGTTCACAAAAAAAAAGTTAAAAATCTGGGACATCAATGTGAAATTTTCCTTAAATTTGTGCGAGTTGATGCCGAATGACTTATAAACGCGGTCTTTCGTTAACACCCAGCTCCAGAAGCATTGGGAGTACCTGAGTTATCAAACTCCGATACTAAACGCTTCTCTAACACTCGGGAAAGAAATGAGTACCGAGGATAAATTCATCCACAATGCCACCCCACACATTTACACAGAATCACTCTTGTGAGCTACATTTTGTGCAATTTGCGGATTTCCTCTACCCCACCATGTAAATTGTGCACATTAATTGTGCCAGTTCTGGTAAAACATGATTCACCCCCCAAAAACGAAATACCTGGTTTTCTTTGCATTTGCGCAGGAAATATCTAGATAATGAAAACAACGTAAGTGTCTACTGCGCTAATGTTGTACCCGTTGGAAATGGAAAAGTCGTTAATTCTCGGCATGGTTTGATCACCATACGAGGGACTGTGATACTTTGACCTCGCGCGAACGGTTTCAGAAATGCATTGTTTTCTTTGCATTGGCTCAGGGAATTGAAAACGACGTTGTAAGTCTGTACTGCGCAAATTCTGCACTCACTGGAAATATGAAGTTCGTAATCTCTCTGCATGAATTATTCGCCAGGCGAAACTTTGATGCGACCTCGCGCGCTGTTCCGGGGCTTATCTGAGAGTAGTAATAACTGCGTTGTCCAGACAAGTGGCGAGAGGAGGGGAAGCCGCTCGCTCACTTGCCAGAGCCCGTGTTACACAAGCACAAGCGCGTAGTCTAAAGTTCAACGTTAATTATTTACAAACCTAAACATACTCGTAGAAGAGTATCCAATTTTGGCAAATGCAGTCAGTACATTATATAAGGAATAAAAACCCGGCGTATTAGCAAAGACCAGTGAATCACCCTGTATAATGACATTTAATAACAAATTCTTCCAATAATCTACAACCTTTCTCCTCAAATCTAGTTTCACGAGACTCGTTTCGCCCCTGGGATATTGAAGAGTAAGAACGTTCACAGACAGGAGTGAAATTCGGGAGATACAGTAAAAACTCAGCGTATAACTAATTTAGCACGCACATGCTCCTACAATAAGACCAATGTTAAGGGAGATCTCAAAAACGTAAATCAACGATAAATAGTTCAACAACACACTTGCAATACATTTGCAATACATTTACTGGCCGTATTCAGTACACCGGCGCTGCTAAAATGCAAGAGCTGGGGATCAAACAACCCGCGATGGCCCGCGTACCACTGGCTTTTCACAACAATGAAGCCCATTGCTCCAGGCAGTTGCTCGCAATCCATTCCTCCTACTTCTCTCAACGGGCAGCGAGAACACTGTTCCTGCGAATCCATTATCTATCTCGCCCACCGACGTCGGTTTCATTGTGACTGACAACTGCAGCGACTTTTTTGCGAATCAGATTCTGAGGATTCGACATCACAAAAATACAATCATCGGAACCAGACCATTTAATTCCAAATGGGGATTCCATTATTTTCATGCAGATTCTTCGAATGGTCCCCAAAGCTTGGCTTGTAAAGTATCAAGAAATAATTTGGAGCGTTACCCTTCAAATTCCTCTTCGTGAACATGCCAACTATGCTGCCGATAAGCGGATAAAAACAATTGAAAAGCTGAAATATTCCAGAGAGAGAAACTGGGCCGCCTCGCCACCCCTGCCATGGGGCTGCCTTAATAAGCAGAGAGCCAAACAAATGAAGCTCAGAAAAGCGCTGGGTCATGGCATGCCAATTGACCCACCTATATGAGAAACTGCTATAAACAATTATTATAAGCAATTTTATGAATTTGACGCAATATATGAAGTAGACAGCACGCGAGGCGCGTATTCCATACATTATCATTAGTATTATTATATTAAGTATTATGAATATTAATATAATATTTTGTATTTATGAACGTCATTTTTGCTACAAAGATGCCTCATGAAATAGTATTTTAAAGTAGTGAAATATATCCCAATACCTCAATGGATTGAAACGGAAAAATTAATGTTGACATTGTTTATCATAGATAATACCGCAAGTATTTGGAATTTATCTGAGAATTTCCAAATCACATGTGGAATTTAATAGGACTATTCCGCGAATGAAATTATGTCCAGCAGAGTCCCGCTGATCTATCTGAATGATCCAAGTGCGCCGTAGTTCTCTCAGTCCATTCATCAACTTGAGACGTTTCTTTCGCAGCACTGCTAATATTTTTAAAAGTAATATTTGATAGCATTTCAAAGAACTCCTCGTTGACTTGCAACAACGTTCAAAATAATTTGAAACTCTTTTCTAACATTTTCTCATCCTGTAAGTGAAATCGGAGGGGGAAATTTTTTTCGGAAGGCTTTTTATTCCACCGATGAAATTCCGTGTAGTTAATTTAAACGAAATTTCTTATATTAACAGTAAAAAATATACTAATTTGTTATTTTGCACAAAGAATGTTCATAATCTAAAGAAACAAATTTTAAAAAATTATTGCGATTCGATAAACTTTTCAAAAGATACGATATATATATGTGTTGCTGTCAGTGAAAAGCAAATATTTGTGAAAACTTCAAATAACTTTACTGCAAATGTTGGAAACATTTATTGATCTACAAATCCACGTTAGTACACCATTTTCATAGTGTTCTACCTCGCAAATAGGTCTTTGTTTTACCATTGTAGTGAAATATCTGTCTCATGATTTCGAAATATCGGAAAAGATTCCCGAACTATTTAACTTTTAATGTAAAAGAGAATATTTTGCAACTGGATAATGTGCCTCGCGTTTGTTAAGCGTAAGCCTCAGCTGACAGTGTGATAATGCTTCAGAAAAAATATTTCGTTGCCATATATCGAAAAGTGGAAGACAATGGTATTCTTACAAATTAAAAATGTTTTCAATGTATTATTTTTTATTTATTTTTTTATTTTAATGATTTATGATTTGACTTATTCACCCTCGAAAATAGTAAATCTGTAAGTGACGTTCTAGGAAGAAATAAAATGATGCAAATAATGTAAAGACGTTCGTCGTAAAATTTAGTTCGTTATGCGATGTACACTACATCTCTCCGTTTGGAGAACATACATACAAAGGCCTTTTCTGAGTTGTACGCATTTTCTTCTAGTTCTTCAATGGTGTTTTGAATTCTAACCTAAATGATTGAGTGTCGGTGTGTTTTCCTAAAATGGCATTGGAACTTCTTGCCAATTTTTAGGCAATTTATGTTGCGACCTCTCGACTGGTAAGGCTCCATAAATTTTGTTCGCAAATATTTAAACACATTATCAGTTTATTATGAAGTTTATTCATTGATTTTTTTGCCATCTTGACGTCAAACTGGTGCTTTTTACTTGTGAAGTAGGACTTAATTATGAAGTAGGACCCATGAAAAAAAATGAACATTACACCCTTATCACGGCGAGAGGGCGACCGGACGAGATGAATTTATTTTTGAAACGGACTGCTTCGACAAGTGCATTTTCCAAGTATTCATAGTAGTTCTCAATATTCGACTTTCTGCTGGTGGCATGTAGGGAGTAATATAGCGGAAGATCACCGAGGTTAAGTACAATTCAGTCGCGCCATTCCAAACGTATTGTTCGTGCAGCCTTTGAAGTTTTCCTCTGAACCACGGGTCCCGGGGAGATAGGTATGCAACGCAGAATGTGTGAATCTCAAATTAGTGAGCCCAGCAGGAGATGGGAATATTGGAATTCCTCGATTAACGACAGATCTCTAAATTCACCTGTAGTCCCAAACACAAATTCCAGTGAAAAGCAGTGGAGATATGTATGTTAGTTGAAAGCGTTTCGCAGGTCTAATACAATATGGACGTGGGGACGTGTAAATACTTCTTATGTATCCCCAGGGCAATGTAGCATCTTCGCTATGCGCTGACAGCAAATCAATCTGTGAGCTACTATTATTTCCAACGATAGGTATGTATGAAAATGTTGATGCTCTTTGAAGTTTTCTGTGAAATTACTAAACGGGTAGTAAATCCCGTATATAGTTTGAGGATCGTTGTAAAATTACGCGAAGAAACTTGGACATTTACGTACTGTATTTTAACAAACCTATAATGTAAAATTAACTCCCGAAATAATTTAGTACAACTCATGTCTAACTTCCTCCCTGGCAAGCAAGCAGTGGTACCGTCGTTCATCGCAGAAAGCTTGCACATTCCTCGTCGCATGAGATCGGGCATTGTCCTGCTGAAATACGGTATGTGGAGCTGCTTACAGGAGGGGAGGTTCCTCAGGCTCTTAAACCTCTTGAATGTGGCGGTTGCTCTCCAGATCACCCTCAATACGTATGAGGCGAGATCGCGCATTGCAGCTAATAACGTCCCAAACCATCACACGTGGCGTTTTTCCGCTATGGCGTGGAACAATGCAGGATTGCGATTACCACGGTAGCATCGAAAACGTATGCGGCCATCGGTGAACCACAAATTCGAGCGGAACTCTGAAATCATATTTTGACACTCAGCTCACCAGTGAACACGTTCACGTGCCTATTGTTGTCTGAGGCGTTGATGGTTTCTCGATAAAGGAATACGACGTAGTGATATGCGTGCTGTCAGTCCAGCCTTCAGCAGACGGCGTCGAACCGTCGACGCATAAATGATCACACACGTTGCATTGCTTCAAAGTCGAGCCAACACACTGGACGATGCCTTTCTCTCGGATTCGGCCATGAAGACAAGATTGCGATCATCTGGCGCTGTGGTCACATTGTGTGGCGACCACTACCCGCTCGTCGCTGTGTAGGACCCTCTCCTATCCAATGGTTCCAAACGCATTACTGTCGTAGCAGCGCGCCCCGTTCGAGCCCAATGTCACGAGACCATTCTTTTGGGCCCGCTCGAACTCACTCGGATAATGATAGTGCGCCCTTCGTCGTCGACGAGGCATCTGGCACCCGCTTACACGTTTCCACGTTGTTGGTCGGCTCTACACCAACTAAGTGTGACGTAACACTGACCTGAACTGTAACACAAAAGAGGGCGCCGCAAGTCTAGCCCGAACGCCATCTCTATGCAAATGTAATCACTTCTCACGGATACATTATTCTACAAACCTGCCGATTTTTAAGTGATTGCCATCATTCCCGTAGGTGTCGCAATTTTCATAAACAGCAATGTATTTTGATTTTGGGGGTACTTTGGATGTAGTCTCAACATGTTACAGTATAAAAACAATATTGAAGATTGAGATTTTTGCCTTAAATTGAACTTGCGATCAAAATTCAGACCTTTAAAAAACGGTAACTTGCAATTTCTTGAAAAACCAAGAATACGTCGCATAATTTCTGCTTGAAGTTAATTCAATTTATTAATCAAATTCTAGGACACTGCTCCAATTTTTTCCCTTCAATTTTGTCCTACGGATAGAGCAAAGAACGGTCGAGAAATGGCGCAGGTCTCATTTACGTTTAACTCTATAAATTTTAGAAATGGCAACAGTTAGAATTAATGCCAGAAGTATGTGATGTTGGAGCACCACTAGTTTTGTATATTAACATCTTTTTGTTGCAAGAAGTCGTTCATAAATTGCCATTTTACGGCTCACACGACGTGCGGCGCAGCTCGTTCCTTCCTGCCATCCCCACTGCTCGGCCTGCCTTTTCGTTCTCGCTAGTCGCCGTTCCTGCGTCACTTCATAAACCAACGCCTAAATTGCAAATGCAAAACTGCTTTTGAAAATTTGTTTCCGGAATTAATTTCGGCTCCAATACCAAACACGCGCAGGCGCATGCACGCACATATATGTATACATACATCCTAACTTATCTCGTTTTCTAAAATGTATGCAATTAAGCATAACAGTATAAACTAGTTACATATACTTAAAGGTATGTACTATTTTTGAAAATGTGAAAGTTTTAATATAAAATTTCATTGTGCTCTGTCCATACAAAAACATTAATAAACGGGAAATTCAGGACTTTTTTTAGAAACTTGTTTAAGTAATTGTTGAAAATTGTTGTGCTTTGACTGAAGATCACGCGTAATTACTATTTTTTTAAATACCTGAAATAACATGCAGATCTAATATTGAAAAAAATAATTACATTAAGGAAGAGAGATCTAGCTTTCGTGCTGAAGGAGTAGGATAGATTCGAAAAATAACCTTAAAGTTTTTCGAAATTTCAGAAGTACGAGCAACTTGCTCTGTTATAGCAATGACTACGAAGAAAAATTGGAACTATTTGTACTTGAATGTTTATTGGTATTTTCGAGCGCCTCAATTAGTGTACTGTAGTATAGGATGCATTCGAGAAGTGGTGGTACGCGAGATCGACTTGCAGATTTTTCCTTTCAGATATCTCCCTCACCGAGACGCCGCCCCAGCTCGACACGCTCTACGCTCCCAACATAAGTAGTAATGTACAAGTGAGGCTTGTAAGGGTGAGAATGGGACGCGGATGAGGAAGGAAAGATTACAGGCAATCCCTGGCCTGCTTGTTCATGTCCTGCTTCGTCCTTCGCATGGTATTGATCACTTAAATAACAATAAACCCACCGATCAGATCCGTCGGCCGTTAGAATTTTCGCAGTCCTGTCTCTGAAGCAATGTGTCGAAACCTAGAAGGGGTTAGCGAAGCCGCTGAGGCGACGATCTTGTTGCCATTGGGCCACCACAGCAGAAGCTTTTGTTTTTAAAAAAAGAAAGAAAAAAAACATTCAGAAATTATCATAAGAGTTCCTTCCGCTCGAGTACGTACGTACGTACCTTAGTACAGGCAACAGAAGTTTTCGAAAACTCACTTCTTCAGTTTTTGTGTCCTCAAAACGTACATTTCCGTCAAAATCTTGATATCAATTATTTTTTAGCAACATATAACTTTCTGTGCGGCATGTACCGGTGGCCGAGAATGGAAAATGGAAGTTTCTCTTATATAAATTTTCTATTGCGCATATTTTGTGGTGCATATTTAAAAAGGTAATTTAACAAACAAATATTTAATTACCTACGTGTTTCACTAAGGGCGTACTTTTCATTTTTTATAACCCAAGGTATTAAAGGTTTCGATACTGAATAAAATGCTAGAACGTCCGTCAGTGAGGTCTGGTCGTTATATGTACCTGTAATGCTCCAGTAAATCGAGGATGATGGGCCGTATTATAAGTAATTACGGTATGACAGTTTTATAAAGTAATGTTGAAGATGGCAACGAATGAAACAATTCAGGCGGCAAAAATAGTTACATATACAAGAAAAATAAAAAAAAGGCAGGTGGCACTGTAAACACTCAAGAAACTACTGAGCGGTCTTCAGGTTGTAGATTAAAGAAGAGAACAACCTAACAGAATGAAATACTGTTTAAAAGAATGCCTGAGAGATTACAGAATGAACAGGAAATACATGAAAATATACTACGAGTATGCAGAAGCTTATCCTGCTTTCTTAGTTTCTGTCCAGGGATCAGCAGTCCTAAACGCTCATGCAGCTTCAGACAATTTGAACAAAAATGTTTCCACCTCTCGTACAGAATCACTGCAATCATTTTAAAGCCTCATGAAGCTTTCAGTTTCTGAGCACACATTTTACAGACCTAAGTAGTGGTGCCACAATAACATATACTTTCTCACATAAGTGGCTATAGTTACGTAATGTTGAATTATAGTTATTTCTGCCACACTAAAGATATAACGTGAAATTGTCAAATTCAGCAGCGTAGCGCCTGTATTTGTATGCTGTATATATATCAGCATTTATTTCGATAGCCAGGAACTGTAGGTATTTATAACTTTTACAAATTAGTTTAGCAATTTTTAGCTTTTACAATTTAGTATTTGCACACAGAATACAGAAAAGCAAGAATATTTTCACACAAGCCTGCTTTCATTACATTAAAGTGTGCTTTCAATTTGTGAATTCTTTCGCTAAAGAAGTGTATTTTTAGTTCAACGATAAATTTATTTGTATTCACAATTCACCAGGTATATGGGTTAGGGTAAACATACCAGAATTTAATCGAACCATCACACAAAAAAATTCTACCCATAGTACGTCACTCACAGCATTTAACTGTTTTTGACGTAATAAATTCAAAAGTAAATAAATAAAAAATAATAATAAACAAAAATAAAAAAGGTAAATTAAAATAAAGAATTAATAAATAAACTAAAATAAATAAATAAAACAAAGCCTCGTAAAGGTTTCATATTCGCCAAAAAAGAGGATTCACAAGAATTTCACACTGACAGGTCATCAAACCAAAAGCAGGAAATTCAAAAATGCAGTTTCAAATATATAAAATTACACTAAACTACTTATATTTTAAAACAAATGTAGCACATGACATGCTTTAAAGATCTGATTTTGTTAGATCAGATTTAATGTATCAAAACTTCATCATCAGCAATATTATACTTTTGTAATGTTAATTTTTTGTTTGCAAATTTCGATAATACAGAGTGAGCGCTGAAAATGAGATCATCATAATTTTATTTACCATACTCTGTTATATACAAAATAAAATTATGTGGTGTCCATTCTGAGGAAAAAGTTTTTTCGAAAATGTTCCAGGGACTTCATGTAAATTACCCCCTAAATTAAGATATCGGTTTCCAATTCAAGAGGCCACCACATCAGCCAGATCGATTGGAGTTTAATAATTTTGGTAATAAAAATTAGCTGATCCGTTTAACCGCTAGTGTTGTTCACCGACAGATGGGCAAACGTTTTTGCGTCAATTCATTTTACGGTATGAAGGGTTCTCAAAACAAGGATAACTGCTACACCATGTGTTAATGAATATTTTTTATTTTATCAACTGGATTTAATAACTTTTTTGTTACCAGGGCTCGCCAGAACGAGTTTTTCCGCCAAAAATTCGCCACTTTTCCTCGCAACATTACATAACTTTCTCTACCGTGTATGTGGTAGCAAGAAAGTAAAAAGCATTTACAGCTTTTGCAGTTTTTAATGAGATATAATGCATAATCGAGAATCTCATACAGTATTCACACCAGTACACAGCGACGGCTTAATGATGGATTGATTGATAATTTCGTGTTTCCGGGAGCGTCAACTATGCCAAGATTATTTTCCCACTGGTTGGTGAGATCTGACGCCGACCTACACGCCGGCTAGGGCTCTTCCCTCTTCAGGTGTCTCCCAACCGTGAGGCACTGCCGCACCGGGACAAGCTCTACGCTCCCGACTGGACTCCCAGCATGAATGATAGTGTAGTGCATGTGAGTGTGTGTTTAAGCAGGAAGTTCATTTCCGTGCAGAGAAAAAAAAGAAGAAGAAAAGTACAAGTAGGAAGAAGCGGAAAGCGCCTACCTGGCAGCGTCGCCCACATCTTGAGGTCCGCCTCGCGCGTGTAGGTGGCGTCGGCCGCCTCGGCGCACAGAGGTGCCACGTGCCGCGACACCAGCGCCGACCGGCCCACGTCCAGCAGCAGCTCCATCGTGAAGTTGTCGCGGCCGCGGTCCTCCTCCGCCGTGCGCACCGTCCCGGGGTTTTTCTGCGCAGCAACAGCGCACAGCTCGACACACGCTTCACCCGCTCCCGCCTTTTACGAGCATCTCGCTTCACCGGACGGTGAATGGATGATCAAGATCACTCACCGCGGACAGACAAAATAACACGAGAACTTGTATAAACTGAAAACCACGGAACCACTTTTAATATATTTATAGTACAAACGTCCCTTCTCTTCTCTAATTTCCCATACAAAACGAGTCTCTTTCTCTTTTAGAACGGGTTTTACCACAAATATCATCTGCAATACTGTTGTAAAATTCAGTTATTTCAAACAATTTACATTATTTAACCAATTTCACAATCGGTTTACGAAGCCGCGACTCACTGGCGCCCTCATCTGGAATCTGGCTGTTCTCTAACTAAATGACAACCAAGTAATAACAGGGGCGCCCACAGAAAACAAGGAGTCTGACGCAGTACATCGGCGGGGTCCCTTATTTCAAACAAGATCCCCCCTCAACAGAAAGCATTTCCTCTTGCAACAGAATTAACTGTTAATTTTAATTAGAAGAATTACATTTTTATGATTTAAATGAAAACCGCTGGGACAAGTTGCCCCAGCTGCTCCCCCCCTTCCGGGCGCCACTGAATAGTCATTTCCTCCAACAATGTAGCGGAGCGCGCAAATCCACGCTCCATGTTCAGGCTTTGCGCAACCACGAGTCTGAACAAAACGGCCTTCGTGTGCTCCGTTTTTTTTGCGAGATACACACACCCGTTCTCATTTATCCGTTGACGCAAAACTGGAACGCACCACAAGTTAATATTTGTGCATCAATGTCGCATTAACCTCGAGAAACCCTCCTCTACTTTCCGCCCAAATGTTTTGTATTTTATGAAATTGACGTAATTTTTCTTACGAAACTTGCCCAAGTAAATACATGCGTACAAACACTGAATTTCTTCATGTACGTCACATTGTCAAGAAAAAATGTCAATTTTATTCACATAATTTTTTAAAATCACGTGGGTTAGTCAGCTAACCAAAATAGCGTAGACTGCTCTGGCGGTAAACGAATAGTTCATTCAAATCCGAGAAAAGCACACATATTTTCGTACATACGTAAAGCAATGGTGGCGAGGTAGGCAAAAGAAAACCACTAGGTACTATACCTTATCATATAAATAAACAAGAATCAGTTGGTACCAATTCAGGAAAGCCTAGTATTACTTCCCAGTGTCAGGATGCGAACATCCGGAAAGTTACGGGAGTAGGTGAACATAAAGTACATGTGCGGACGTGAGGTGGAATTTAGCGTCAATTTTAACACCCTTGCGAGTACATTGGAGATACTACTCAACAAGTAATTCAAATAAAAACCATTCACGTTTACATGAAATAAAAATGCTGCAAAAAAGCAAAAATTAATTACGTAATGAGGTATGTGGGCATTCACATAACAAATGTTTCTTTGTTTTTCAATCAGAACGGGTACGTATCCAACGGCCATCCCAAAACGGCCCAATCCTCTGCTACGCCCCCGACGAGTCCAAGGCACTAAGCGCGCACAGGGTGTGAGGTGGAACGAGAGATAAGAGAGGAGGGGTGGAAAGGGGAGAGGTAGACAAGAGGAAGGGAGGATAGCTGATATTCCTTCGACTGGAAATACACCCCTTTGTTGTGCATTGTCATATACGAAATCCCCCTCCTCGGCTCTGGCCTACGCCGACGCGTCGCAGCCTTTGTGAAAAGGCGGCGGCTGACGCCTCTCCACCTTACGCCTGCGCTCAGCACACATACAACGGCGCCACGGGACTCTTTATGACAAATGACACAAAACCTTTCACGGCTTTCTACTGAAATATCGGGAAATACGAAAATGTAAAGAACTAACACTGTAAACATCTGAGGTATTTCATTATCGCCAACGAACGGAATGACAAAATACTTACGCCTCAGAAGAAGTTGTAAGTTCCATGAATCGAAATTAAATATATTTATTTCTGCATGCAATAAGGCTCCATGAATGTCCAATTCATACTGATGTCGTTACTTTTTTCTTGCCAGCTTTACTTCGTAACAACTAAAAAATATAGTAATTGTCTGAAGAAATTGGCACATTTTCAACAGAAAACTCTTGCGATGGTTACGAATATGTGGATAAATCGTGCTTCTACACGAGATACATTACTTCCTCTAACACGTCCTGTAGTGAAAATGCACGTTTTCGGAGTACTTCATGCCAAAAATCGATTGAATGCGTAACGTTTGTCTATCTGTCCATCTGTCTGTGGCCAACGCTGGCGCCTAAACCGTTCAAACAATTTCCTCCAAAACTGATTCTCCTTAGTGATCTAAACATACGCGAGTCCCTGCGTATTAAAAACGGGTTTTTTGATTTTTAAAGGTAAATGAAGTCTCATTCACAAAATTTTCTCAATAATGGCTCCAAATTGTTAGATTAAATTTTGTCTTCGAATAGCGTAAACGATCCTTAAAAATGACTAGTCTTACTTTCGATAAAACCCCTAATTTTTCAAAAATTTGCAAAAGTTCCCAAGTTTTTGGCGCCTTTTTACAACAATACCGAAGATAAAGGTCTTTCCCCGAACTAATATGTTGTTCAAAGCCAGATCTTGAAATAAGGTCTGTATAGTTTTTCAAAAATATGAGTAGTTTTCGCGTAATTGTGCATGAAATGTAAGCAATTTTCACACAATTATTTTTACACAAATGGCTTCAATTTTGGTCTTTAAATTTTCTCCTCGTTTGTATGAAAGGACAATAAAAAGTTGGTGCTGCTCCCATTTTTGGCGAACTCTTTGTGTTTTCGAAAAAGGTTTACAATCAAAACCACATTACTGTAGATGCACATTTCTGTCATAAAGAAAATATTCTAAAAAAATAGCTCTTTATTAAAGATCACATATGTTTGAAAAACTAAATAGGTTTTGCGTAATTTCTGCTTGACGTTAATTCAACTGATAAAAAAAAAACATTTTCTCATATACCGCTGCAAATTATTTGTTCAATATTTCCCCATGAGTAACACGAAGAACGCATAAAAGAATGGTGCAGATCTCTTTTCGTTGAACTCTCTGAATTTGCGAAAATTAAAAATAATGAGAGAAAGAATTATCCGATGTAGCACCCCTAGTTTAATGATGCCAGACGGTCGAACGGAGACGGACGAAAAAAATGCTTTTTCAGGTGTCAAAGGCAGTATTTAGGTGAAATTCTGGCACCTTTGATTGCAGCAATTCGTGTTTTGTCTATGACAATTTCGAGATTGCAAAACTATCCACCATTGTATTGAATGCTGTTATACGCGTGCTCCGCTTCTCTCTTGAGCACAAGCGCAAATCGCATCGAGATCCACTGAATTCAAACACTGATTCACAAATACATTTTTTATGTTTAATTGTACAACTTAATGCTAATTTACATTAATTATTGGATATTAAACGAGATTGTATACTGAAAATTTCTTGTCTTCATTAAATACCATAGGCATCACAAAATCTGCTCACATATTGAGTCTCATTCTTGGAATTTTAAGTATTCGTTCAGTCAGTAAATATGTCAGGGCAAAATAATTAAATTGTATCTATTGAAGCATATTTCAATTAGTATTTCACGAAACTAATTTATCATATTAAACCGAAACTCAATTGGATGACACAGCGCCGTCCTTATATAGGTCAAAATGAAACCGTGTGAGATCTGTGAATGTAAAAATAACAGAAGGATAGAGTTACATGATACGACTATTATCGAAATTATATCGTAATTATAAGCGGTATATTTTTTATTGTCACACAATATTCCAGAACGAACAAGTTTCACTTCGTCTATTCAGTGTTTGTGAGAAACAGAAACAGAAAGATATTGAGGTGTTATTTTCTCCAAACGATACAGAACCTAGGGGCTCATTACATGAAATAGCTTTTCGAGCATCATCGATTATTTTATAAATATCAGTTGAACTTCGTTTTTTAGAAGGAACTCTCTAATATTTTGCACTAATAGATCACACGAGAAGACAAACGTCAGCTATGATATGTCTGTATAAGAACAATTCATAGTTAAAAATTCCGGGGTTATGATAGGTGTTTGTAGTGACCTGTCTAGCAAGAGTTGTGATCTCTAAACTATCACGAATAAATAAACAGGTCAGAACGATACGAAGTTTAAAGGGGACGGGGAGCAGCTTTTTATAGGTTCAAAACAACAATCAATTTTTCTTTGACAGCGAAACTGATTGTGAGTAATCTATCAGTCTCGTAGGTCAGATACCTAGGCACAACAACTCCAGGAAAAGATGGGCGTTCAAACGATTGACCGAATCTAACTGAAAGTGCAACGATACACACTAATGTTCCTTACATGCTACTAATCTCTCTTTACATTCTGCTGCTCATAAGCGGACCGAATGTAGCCAACAAAGTACGTGAAGAGCACTTACGAACTGGCAGTAACAACATTCGAAAGGGTTTTGTAGCACAATGTGTGCTAAGGTGGGAGGGGGTGTGACGTCACAATTCACAGACGTTGACTAGTAACATCTATCATTAAACTTACATGTACCTAATCGGAAGTCTATCCACACGGACAGAGAAATAGTTGGGTGCGAGATAGTTACGTATGGGTTACGATATGTGTCTGTAATGATACAAAGACAAAATCAACCAATCATTGTGCAAATAAATGATTTCGATCGTGGATGAACACGGAAGTTTGCAAGGCCGTCTGATCGTGCCGCCGAGTTCCTCTCACGAGGGGCTGAGGCGGCGGTAGTCCAACGGGGGTGATGACGATGCTGGAAAGAGGTTTCAGCAGCCGCCGTGTCCTACACAATACGGCCGACAGAATGGCGTCATTAAATGGCATCATATCTCCAATGGCTCTGGGGTGTTGAAGTGAACAATGACTAATTGTTGGAGGAAATTTTATGATCCCGAGTAACTCTAGCACGAATGCCCATGATAATGGTCTCGCAATTCAGTCATACCTCGAATGAAACGTCCATTTAAATGAATTGAACACAAAATTAAGTTTATTGAGCTACGCGTTCAGAATTCTTTAAAATTCAGTGAGTCTTCGTAGTGCTCCTAGTGTATATTTCACGAATGTTCATTCCCGCCTGTGTTACGACATACTATTCTGGCGAAATATATCTTATAGTCCTCAGACTTTTAGATTACAAAACAGATTAGTACGAATAATAAGCAAATCCCACCACGTGGTTCTTGTGAGCCTCTCTTTATTAATCTAGGAATTTTAGAAGTACTTTGTCTCCTGATTTACATATAACTTTTTTTTTTGACAAAAAAGACTTACTCAAAGACAGGAATATATTTTTAGCAAACGCAGATGTCTATAACTATAACAGTCGATATAGTAATTATATTCATCAGGTGACAGTATCAACAGCTCACTACAAACAATTCACATACATGTACATTATTTTACAACACTTTCCCGGATGATATTAAACGATTGAAATCTTTACAAAATTTGAAGTCCCAAGTAAAATCTTTTCGGTTGTTTAACTGTTTCTATACAAGTAGAGACTACACCGCGCATCAAAAAGGAAATTAACATTAATTTTAACAATGATATCTAATATATTACTAACCATTTGGACTGTATAATTGTAAAGAACGTATTTTACTTCAGCTTCTGAGTCAATGACTCCCATTTCGATCAGGCTTATCGTTCAGTTTACGTGACCCTTTGAGAAAATGCTGAGATCGGCCCTTGTTTTGCTTCTGGACACAAATGTAACTTCTTTATCTGAGCACGTCGTCCAGAGTTCAGTGGGAAATATAGTTATTCAAATGATCGTTCCCCATATTGTCACGGCAAGAAGTATATTCCATCATGAAAGACAGGTGAACAAGAGCCTAAATCTATACCACATTTGCCCTTGAGAATACATTTTCTTACATAGGAGCAAATATTTCGTTAACAACACTTGCCTAAAACGCTCATTTATTTCTGTATTCAGAATTCAACTTGTAAACGGATTAGGATAGGACTCTCAGAATTAAGAACACTTGCAGAATACACTTCCCCACGCAGCAAGTCACCATCTGTTGTTTTGCAGCCGCAGGGCGACCAGGGTCGCTCCTTCCTGCATTCGCACCTACCACACCGAACACACGAGGAATGGGCGGCCTTCAGCGGCCGCTGGTCTTCTGGCTTTCATGGCAAGGAGAACGCGAAGTCCGTGAGGTCGTCGGTCTTCCGCTGTCTGGGGATGCTTGCGAAAAACAACGTTTCATCGGGATAACGCGCGTCTCCATGCAACATCAACTACCCCAATCTGTCAGTTCCCTGTCCTCAACCGCATCCACTATGTTGTGATATTCGATGGGTCGAAGACTGCATACATATTACTGCATAGACATTAAGTTTTATTCAGTACGTGTTCCTAAACCCTGCAATAAAACCTCTAGATGTACTTGGCGCTCCATGTTTTGATCACCCCAATATAATATTCCATTCTTTTTTTAGTAACAACTCGGGCAGATACTTGCGTTCATTGGGGGTGTTCTTCAATGTATTTCCGATAGTCAATGAAGCAAGGATTGAAATCAATCAAAATGTTCTGAAAGTTTACATTCTGACAAGCTGATAGGCCAATTATACTAACAGGGACCAAGAGAAATATCATCGATCTGAAATTCACACTACAAAACCGCTTTCAAAAATATTTTGATGGTTCAAGATATTACGAAGCACTAAAATTCCTTTATATCCTAAAAGGATTCGTTTACTTTATTGTAAAGAATCGCTTAAGAACTTTTGATAATTCACGATGCTTAAAAGTTATACACACAAGCTTTCAGTATCGTATGCATTGCTTTGAATCAAAGAGAAAATCTGGCGGCAGCTTTCGCAACCCCCGCGTTATGCAACCTCCCTTGAACTGCGGCACGACTCTACGCCAAACAGGAGACAGCGAAATGCCAGAGGCACTCCCTGGCAATAAGTCTCGCTATTCACTGCTTTCGTAACGATCCCTGAGCAAACAAGAAAACTGCGACCCCAAAGAGAAGTGCTTCTACAGAAACGGAATATGGAAAGAAAAATGCTCTTACTGAGAGCTGTCGTTGGTACTGGTAGAATTCACGAGAATGGTGACGAGTCGGGATATTAATCTCCGGGAAAGTGCGTGATGCTCTCATTCTCTCGAGCGATTTTAATAACACTTCCAGAAAAGAAAACCTTAACCAAAAAGAAATAATTAAAGAAACTAAAAATATAATGAAATTTTCTTCGCTACATTAATGTTGGAATCGGTAATTAAACTATTTTTTATAAGCATTTACGTGAAACCTTTCGTGAGTACGAAATTAATTTTACCTTAACAGTGTTCGATGAGTGTGTCATTTTGACTATGTGACTACTTTTAACTAGTGTATTGAATTGTTACGAAATGTGATTGTTATTGAGATATTAAATAAACTCGAAGAACTAGTAATAGAATATAATAACTGCAATAATTTAAAGAAATATATTGTATTAAAAAAATAGGTACAGTAGTTTGAAGGTGTAATGTGTCAAACACACACACACACACACACAAACAGGAGTAAGTTTTACTTAACGTAATACTCATTATTACATGCTTGTCCGTACGACCTCATAAATCTCTTATACCTCTTCCCTCCAGCATATTCTATTTTAAACCCTTAAATATGAAGTTCTTACATTCTGTCACAGAAAATAGATGCTTTTTTTAAAAAGTCTTTAAAATTCTTTTGATAGTGCGACACAACATATCAACAGTTTATTTTATTTCCGGCATTAAATCACTGTATTAATTCAATTACTGTAGCATTTACAATTTTCTGAGACGAGTGGCGATTGCGTTAATTCTCGGCTGTAGGTAGACGGTTTCGAATCCCCCCTCCCTTGCTGCATGAGTGATTGTGTGTTCATGTTGTCCTCAGTATTCACCTTACAGTTACCCCAACGTTAAAAATCACAGTGGATGCTAAATAGCCCAGCACCTAAAAAGTCTGAAATAAATTATTTTTAAAGAAGGACTCATACTTTATAGTTTTGAATATGTGCTTCACATTTTGTTCTATAATTTCAAAACAACTTCAGTTAATATTGTGTGATTCATTTATGGTGAAATGTAGTCTATTGATTGTATTAAATAGTTGCAACTTAAATAGACCACCTTTTATTCAATTCTGTAGTTAGAGTATTTTCACAAACTCATATCTAATCGTTTTTTTATTTATTTTACTGAATTTATTTTGCTTATTTTAATAATTGTTGTTTCAAAAGTGTAATATGTTACATTATTACATACAATCCAATATAATGTACATTGAAACGCTTTCGAGATACGAGTGTTACTCGTAGAGAGAGTAGAGCCGTAGCGCTCCTTACTTGCTACACACGCAAAGCAGACTGTCTCAAAGCGTTTACACATATAAACAATAACAGGGGACAAGTTCTGTTTTTGACATAAATACACTAAATACTAATATCAGAAATTAGTTTCAGTTTGGTGAGTAAACGGGTTTGGTGAGGCACGCGACTGCTGTAGACAGAAGCCAAGTTCCAGTGGTAAACCGAATTGACAAAGTAATGACTCGCAGGAAAATATAATGTTCTCTAAATTATTACCGACTCAAGAGGAGAAATATGAATACTATCAAGACCTAGAAACTCTAAAAACATCATTACAAAGTTTCTTAGAAAACTGTATTTTGACATTTACGAGAAACAAAGCAGATTAGCAAGTATTTAAAACAACACTTGCCCAAGGCAATCTATTTCTCATTCAATTAAATATAGATAAAAACTAAAATATAACGAACATCAAAATCACTCGGTAATATTAGGTTCTAAACAACTGAATGTTATTTGACGTCAAAATTGAATATAAATTCTATATTTTCATTGAAAACGTTTGTTTATATAAGCGATTCGAATAGTTACTATTTTAATAGACTGAAATACAACATTTTCTGAAACACGAAATTCGTCAACAACTCCCAAGCGAGACTGCGTCCAATACATACGATATGCGTGGAACTCAATCACGTACGAAGGTAGACTCGCCGGAACGACGGCAGATTGAAATATTTCCCACGGGTGACGCGAACGCGACATTCGCAATACTGTTCTTGTTGGTTACCGTGCGCGGCGACATTCATAGTCGCGGCGCCACTTGCTTTCGTGACTGCGAGACATTTATCGCTGCCCCGCGGCGCACGTGGCAACGCGGGCGGCACGGTTTTTATGCGCGCCGAACGAATAGACGCGCACGCCCGCTGCTGCTGCCACTGCTCGTTCGCGAC
>BOPP01000086.1:1419692-1446131 GCA_017312745.1 Gryllus bimaculatus | reverse complement strand
GGCGAGACGCGGGCACGGCGAGCTGGGACGGCAGGGCGGGGCGGGTGGACGGGCAGGACGCGTCTCCGCATTGAGCATTTTAATCGCCTGCGCAGGCGCGCCATTAGCAAGCTTTTCATCCCTGTGGGCAGCGGCAGCGGGGCGCAGGGGAGGTTAAAACTCGCACAACAAGGTCGCGCGTTTATTGAGTGTTCCGGGCCTTTGAAAGGCCGCTGGAGCCGCGTCGCCGTTAAAGACTGTCGGCATCTCGCAGAGCAGCGGGGCGGGGCGGGGGCGGGCGGGGCGGCGGGGGGGGCGGGGCGGGGCAGGACGCTCGGGCTCGTCGACCCACCGCAGCGCCCGCGCCTCGGGCCCGCGCCCCCGCCTGACACCCCCCGCCGCTCCCGTCCCGGCACCAACGTCCCAACACCGCGTCGCTGGATCAGGACCACGCTCACCACTCGGTAGGGACAGCGCATCGAACATTGCCGTCCGCGACGGCGCAGCTGAGAGCCAGTGAAAGGCGACAACTTGATTCAACGCTATTACCCAAATAAAAACAATTCATCAAAAATGTAAAGTATATTTAATAGCGCGCACCACCGATTCTTTTTTCGTGTGACTCCGAAGGAGTTTTCTTCAAGGTAAAGAAGCGCAAGACGTCGCAATGGTTGTTGGCGAGGGCTCCTCGCAACAGCGCAACTTAGCCGTTGCTCCGTCGCCCTTCGCGCGACCTGAGCAGTTTTTGCAAGTTTCACCGCAAACAGAGAATCTAAATATGTAATAATTCGCTGCTCCAAGGGCAGAACAAGCTTTAAGTTTTATTGATATGACTACATATATATATATATATATATATATATATATATATATATCGAATCAGTTTTTGTTCCTGTTTGATATTCTCAGATAAATGGACGAAATATGAAACGGTTCACTCATTGTAACAAATTGTATTGATATTCTTCTTTTATTAGTATTTTATTAGCAAAGAAAACAGTTGTGTGAAACAAACATCTGAACCTTTTATTTCCATTTGACAAGGAGTTTGGCCATTGGAATCAAAATGCAACAAAAAGAAGTCACATTTTACTTTACAAATTATTTAAAATCTTAATTTTTTCGCGTAGTGGCAATGTTCAAGCATGGAATCCGTTTTGTTCATCCATTTTTCTTTGGAATTTCTGCTAGGGGCGAATAAAATTGTTTTCCGCCGACTAATCTGATGGAATACCATCCATGTTTGATACGAAAATTTTTAATTCTAAATGAATAACGCAAGTGGAACTGACACAACATACACTTTCTCGCACTACTTATAACAGTTATGCAATATTACGAATATAATACTACAAGAACCTGATTCAAACTCCAGTCTTCGAGTTAGCGCGCTTCACTGCTCAACTAAAACTGGCCGACGGTTTTAACAAGTTGACCCTTTGGATTTGCAATTTTTAAAAATTCTGAGATTTTCATTCATATTATGGATTTAAGAATAGATTTCATTAAAGAAAAATCACTACCAACAATATTCTAGTTTTTAAATGTTAATTTATTTGTAAGTTTGGAAAATACAAATAGATCGCAGAAAATAGTATTTGCACCATTTCTTTAAGCTTTATCCGAGGCTTATACGTTTCCTCTATCCGACGAAAATATTTAAAGAAAACATTTGGCACCAGAAACAGATTGTTTTAAAATTGGATAAGGTAAGTGATTGTCATTCGAAAGTCATAACTCAAATGTTCAATACAAAATGGAGTGCAATAATACCATGATTTAATTTAAATACGTATTTTACAATAAAACAGCTTGTCAGTACAAACAAAAACAACAACAAAAAATAAAGTTTTATGTAAAAGAATTAAGAGATAAATATACGTACAATATAAATAAATAAAATCAAAATAAACTACTCTTTTGAATAAACATTCCGTTTTAGACTGTAGCACTCCCACTCTAATGTACTTTTTAAAATCGAGGTGCTCAGGTTAATAACAGAAGATACCAACTTTCCTCGCATTTTCAGTTAAAAGTATGACGGTAAACACGTACCATAAACATACCTATCATATGCAGAAATATCAAATAAATTGGGATGTGGAAAATCTTTCGAATTCCACCTCGAAAAATGTGTTCGGAGTAAAAGTGAACGTGAACGAAAACAGAAAAAGTGATTTATCTGAAAACGAACGTCGGTTGTGATCTGTCATTATTCTGAGCGGCTCCATTAATACCCGTTCATTAAATGAAATACGTGACAATTAAGCTTAAAGCATGGTGTTTTCATTTCTTAATTAACAAAAAGGAACCCAGGAATGATTATACTTCTTTTTTAGACTTTTTATTTTCCTTTAAGATATTATTTTTCACAGAAATTATATTGTTTCAACAGTTTTTTCGGACTGTCCATATTTGCACGTCGCAAAGGATCGATTTTGTATGCGTTCGAGACGGAGAACGGGGCGGCACCCCTCCGCGGAATCGCACTCGAGCCGCAAGCGCCCTCCGACCGCCTCGCCCGCCTCCCAGGAGAGGCACAGACGCCGCTTGGCGGAGGGGGCGGCGCCGAGGTGGATCCGCTGCACGAGCCGGCGCTGTAATTACAGTAGATCCTCGACTCGGCGGGATTAACTTACGCGCGATTGACTGTCTGCGAGTCTCTCATCGATAATTAACCTCGTTTATTATTCAATACGATAGCGACGGAATTACTGTGCTAAAGTTCACAAAACACGGTATAATAATTGTAAAACACGGAGTAATATCTCTACAATACGGTAAAAGTGTGCTGCTAAGACTCATCACTTATATTTTAATGCTGTAAGGGCACAATAACACAGTCACTTAAACATTTTATGTATAATTAAGTATTAAATAGTAATTTATAGTTATCTTAAAACTAAATGAATTCTTAATCACAAGTTACTATGCACTCCTTATTTATCTGAATAGCGGACGATAAGCTGCGGTTTCGAATCCGGTTCAAAGTAAACATATTTTCACCATGTTACTGTTGCAAGGAAGGCAAGTACCACATATCTAGATTATTGTCGACAGGTAAGAAGACAAATTTCCCGAAACGCTGGAAACTAAAACAACAACAATAATAGTAGTAATAATAATAATAATAATAATAATAATAATAATAATAATAATAATAATAATAATAATAATACATACTATAAATATAGGTTTGTTTTTTATGTTATATTTAATACTAGCATAAAAACTATTGTTTGCTGAAACGAAGATATGCTTCGGTGGACTGCTTCCAACTTGCGAACGAGCCCTTCGTTTTCTCACTCTCCGGGGAGATCTCAATTTCAATCATTTAGAAAAACGATGAAACTTTCTCTTATTACTGAGATTGGAATTTGTGGGGAGATGAGTGTAACTGGTTTCTCAATGCTTCTGCATCTGTGTAACCATTCCGACGATTAGCATGCATAAAATAGACGACGCGATTTTCTCTGTCAATCTTCCCGTTCAAAACGAAAGAGATTTTCGTATTTCTCAACACCATTTTTGTTTCTCTCCGGAGTGGTTCACTATAATGGAGTTAATTGCAAATAATCACACTCCCGCGTAGACACGAGTGGAAAACAGAGGGACTACTAGAGATGGTAATGGACGAAAGAAGAGTAATCAATATACACGAGCGATCAATTAATATAAATAGTATTAAATTCAAACAGAATTTATGCGAAAACGACTAGTGTTTTCAAAAAATTGTAATTGACCTGTTTTAAAGATCTAATTTTATAGAACACAATTTAATTAAGACAAAAACCCTTCATCTTCAATATTGAATTTTGGCAATGTTAATTTTTCTTCAATTTTTGAACTTTCAGAGTTCGCTTATTTGTGGGCCAGCGCCAACATTTTTACCATCCTTCGATAGGTACTATAAGATTTGAAGAAAAATATGGAGAGGTGTTTAAGAAAATACGTGTTTAAAAATTGCCTATATTTCACGCAAAATTATGCAAAAGCGACTCACATTTTCGAAGAATTGTACATGACCTTATTTCAAGATGGCTTTGTACAACAAGTTTCATTAACAAAAAAATACATACCTACAAAATTGCAGTTGTTGGAGACGCCGAACAATTTTTGAACTTTAGAAGTTTAAACCAAAATCAGTAATTTTAACGAAAATGATACATACACCATTATTTTAAGTGTCATTTATAATCTCCGGGGGAAAAGTTTAATAAAACAATTTGGAGCTATTTTTGAGAAACAATAGAGTTTGTTTTTTGAGGTGTCATGTCAAATACCTCCAAAAATCAAAATATCCATTTAAACTTCGCAAGGCATCTAGTTGAATATAAATTTGGGGGGAAATTGTCTGAACTGTTTAGGCGCTAGCGTTGACCACAGACAGACATACGGACGGACAGAAAGACGTTCTGCCTTCAAACGATTTTTCCGTATCAAGGACCCACAAAACATAGATTCTGTCTACACAACGTGATAATGAAAAAAAATACCATAAATAGGAACACGATTTATCCACTTATTCGTTATCAGGGTGCGGGAATAAGAGTTGTTCTGTAAAAAGTTATTTTTCCAGCCCACGATTACAATACTTTCTGTAGTCTATTACGTAAGACGAGAAAGTAAAAATGATGAACTCAGTCGAAACATTACTCTAACATTCCACTAATACTACCGATGATATCAGTTTCAGTTTTCACATGGGCGTTTGATCGAATGATGAGGTGAATGATCGATGAGAGGCGTTCTTTTTCTAATGTCATTGTAACATCAAACAAATAGACAACGCCCATTGAGCTATGACACCCCATGATCATGATGTGAGAATGGTCATTGAATTTTCGGAGTTCCACTTGATTATCTGAGGAATTGCCGAAACGTATCTCATTTTCCTTCAGGTGAACACTAAAAAATTATTTCTTCTCTGTCCCACAAACGTCAGACACTCTGATTTCTTAGTTCAAATGGAAAATAAAAAAAACCTGACCTGAAATGAACCTGAAATTGTTTGAAATCATCAAGGGGAAACCTACAAAATCTATGGAAACTCATAGGCAACATTTTTTAAAACTTCTCTACACTTTTTCAAGAAATTCAACAACGTCTTTGAACCCGATCTAGGGTAGAGGAGAGTGTTCCCACTCACCGCGTCGCAATCTTTCAACGCCCTCCACAAACCATCCACCTCGAAGAGCCATCGGCCGAAAGCTCCCCTCTTCAAGAGCGGAATTCCGCGTCCGACCCACTGGCGTAGGAGGACTGACACGCGCCCAAGACATTCTCGCGCTTCGGCGGTCGATAAGCTTCCACTTCCTCCTCTTCTTCCTTCCCATCCTCCCCCTCCGCCGCCGCCGCCGCCGCTGCCGCACGGACAACACAATTAGAAAAAGTTGAAGAGGGGCAGAGTACCGTGCAGCTTGCAAAATCTTACGTTTCAAATTGCTTCGCAGGGGTGTGAAAACACGGCGGGCGGCGGCGGCGGGCGGGGCGGGGCGGGGCGCACCTCGTCGAGCGTGATGCAGCGGCGGCTGGGTGGGTGGGCGCGGTGTGGGTGGGTGAGGTGGAGTGGTCGACGGTGAGGCGGGTGGGTGAGCGGGGTCGTGGGTGGGTGACCACGCGCGTGCTGTGCCTCCGCGTGACCACCCGGGAATCGGACGCGGACGCAGAGTCGCCCGCCCCTCCGCCCGCCACGGGCTCAAGGCTCCGCGCGGATAAACAGCGCCAACCCGCGCCAACCCCCGCCGCCCCTTACGCGCACGATGCCAAATTCGATAGAGGTCTGTGATGAGCTCCGGAAAAGGGATGTTTAATAACTGCTAGTGGAAACCCGAGCGATTAAATCGCATGGCAAGTTTAAAGCCGATCCCTTTTACGTGTATGGATATTTATTTACTTTATTCCTCAATGTAGACAGAAAAAGGTAAGCGTTCTGTCCATGCTCTGTCTGGCCTGGCATGGCATGGCCTGCTCTACCATAGCCTGCCCTCCCCGGGCCTGCTCTGGCCTGTTTAAACCCACTCTACTTCTTGCAACCGTCCGCGCCTTGTACCGCCTTAGCTGTCGCCGATACTACCCGCCTTACTGTCAAGATGTGCGTGATGTCGACATGTCAAAAATATTTTTTTCATATTAATGCTTATGTAACACACTCAAGAACGTTAAGTACATGTGCAAACATCGGGGACTTCCAGTTTTCTAGTGACACATTATTTGCTGCGATTTACTGGCTAGTTCATCCGGAAAAGGGATGTTTACATAACACATAGAAATTATATGATGGAAAATATATATGATTATGCATTCTCTTTTTCATCATTAATGCTACATTCTAACTAATATGTTATGCACCAATTCAACCACACTAAAATGAAAATGCTTCTCCTCTTTTATGTAGTTTGCTGTCGACCAGTCAGCGCCGTTTTCGCTCCCGAATTATCTTACTTGCCCGCCGCGGCTGTGATTTTGTGAGGCCGGCCCTGTGGGGCAAGGTAAGAATGCAACAGCCTAAACGGGCAAAAGCGTGCGCTTCCCTGACCCCGAGGAAGGTAGTGTAGCGCGGGAAAGATCGGAGTGTTGAAGACCAGCTCCGATGTTATTTGCCCTATAATTTCTAACGCAACAATTATATCTCCAGTTAAATCTCAGTACCATTACAATAATAAATAAGTAATATAATGTTAATTGGATTGTTGGTGAAGTAGATACCTTTTTTATTTTGATAAATAAATAGATATATTGTCAGGCATCAATACTTTAATTCAACTAATGATCATTTCGATCGCGTAGCGATCATCCTCAGAGCTTGCAGCTTCTGGGCCGAAAAAGTTCGGCAGACGCGATCGAAATGATCATTAGTTGAATTAAAATATTGATACCTGACAATATATCTATTTATTTATCAAAATTAATATAATGTTTCGGCTTCATATTCCCGCTTTCTTCAACGAAGCCACAGAACTAAGTGCACATGCGGAATATATTCTCTCTGGTTTCTGTACTACGTGTCCTCCGTGCCGCAGGGCCGGAAGGGGCAGACAATTCCCAGGCAGGCCTTTCTCCCGAATAAAAAGATGAACACTTTTTCCGCTTGTTCGATGGCGAGCACAACGGAAGAGAATACTCTCAGCGATTGGATTGGCCGAACGGGCTTCGTTTTACAGCAGGAGTCTCGCCATCAGGTCTGCATAAATTGCAAAAATCTACACACAATAACTACATACAAAGAACGTATATTTCACGTTTCAATCTACGACACGAGACCGAAAGTTACATGTCTCTTCGGAAGGAGGTTATTTCACAGAACTGTATTATAATAAAGGCTGTGAGATTACAAACATCGTAGGCAGGTAAATGGATGTTGATTTAATATCATGAGTAAAATTTTAAAACATTGTTGAGCCGCTTTTTAAAGTTCATACGTTATCCACCGTATAACGTGAAGAAAGACTTTGTTTTCATTTAATACACAGCTTGTAATATTCCGCATAGTACAAGCCCCTATCCAGAAGTTTATCCTTGATAATGTCTTGCTGGATACCGAATTTTAAGAAAAGCGTACTGAGGCCTTGTAAATTGTTAACTAATAATCTTGTACTTGATCCGCAACAGAATAAGGGCAGCTGTAGAAATACTGCTCGATGTAATGCAACTCTAAACAAGTTTGAAGGAGAACTTCAGTGGTGAGAAACGTCAGACAAGAACGGGGCAGCAATGAAACTTTACATTACATCTGATTCGCATGCAGTTCTTAGGAAATCCAAAGCACTTTTCCATCATTTAGAGCGAACGGTAAAAAGTGCTAAATCGAGATTACATATACGGCAGTCTTCTCCGGTAATTTTCTCCTACACGACAAGAATTTTGTGCTAGTCTAAATTAAAGACTTTTTTAAGTCGTATACCAGTCCGTATGCTTGTACAAAAAAATTTAACGTCAACAATTATCAAAGAAAATTAATACTAACGGATACACCAAATACTTAAAATATAAACGTTATTAAACTCTCAAGTGTATACATTGAATATCGTTAATGTTTCAGAATTGAGAAAATCGCGAGTTACATTTTAGAACGAAGGAGATCATCAAACTGGAAAATTCATGGTTAATTTACTCCATACCTCAACAGTTGAACATGGCCAGATAACGAAAATCAAACATAAAATGTACTTTGCCTATTTGACCGCATTACTAGACCAATTACTCATTTTCTAAGTTAAGGCAATATTAACTTCGATATTGTATTGCTTTCCTTCTGGACATGAACAGCATATTTCACCCGGATTTAATGACTCTCGTTCATGTAAACTTAATCCAGCTTTGGAAAATGTGTTCACAACGAATGAGTATTCAATAAATCATTTCAGGGTGGTTTGTCTTTCATTTTGGCCAATTGCATAGAGAAGCGCTATCCTTTGGACCTATATTCGCAAAAAAAGCCCTATCCACCAAGTGAAAACATACATTTTAATCAAAGCAATGTACAAGAACACCTCACTGTGCATTCAGATGAGTGGAAATAGGAACACTAAGAATTTTCCCTTCTATCGCGAATTGCTTTCTTTACACTATCCTAACTTACATAGGGGAGTTTGAAATTCGCAACAACAGTTATCACAACTCTCCCAGCAACCGTACAGCTTCAAACGTACTAATGATTAGATGTGGATGAAACTGTTATCAAGCTTCTGAATACAACATAGGCGGAGCTAATAGCACCAGCATGGAGATCCCGCGCTTTCCACTTTGCACATCTTTCCTTCACCTGATGGCAAGGCAATCGTAAAGAACTGCAACGTTAAGTGCACCTTACCTCACTTGGCTGCACGCGGTGTTCATCGTAACCGCCAGCTCGAAAGTTATACGCGAGTGCCGTGAGAGACGTGAGATTGCGGGGCAGAAAGAAAGAACGAGCTTACGGTGACTACGATGAGGATCCGGGGATTCGTCTAGAGGTTGGTGAAGAAAACACCGAAGGGAAGCTTCGCCAGCTCGAGCACGGAATGGAACACCGGTCTCTTGAGAGCAAGTTCCGAGTTGCTGACCACTCGCACAACTTTTTCGGCAGAGATAACGTTTCTCGGCGGCGAGTGGGACGTCTGAACGCTTTCCGGGAGACGTTCCTACCACGGCGCCTTACACCATCTATCGTTACCACCTTAATAGGGAGGGCGAATTAAGGTTACGGCAGGGAAAAGGAAGCGAGACATTAGAAAAGACGAGTTAACAAGGCTCGCCGATTTGTTTTACCGCCCTTTTTATTAAGGAAGCAAATTAAAGATACATCTCACTTGCAACTTGCTCCCAAATACAATGAACTAATGTGCGAAACTGACAACATACTTTTGACGAGATATAAGTTGACATTTGTAGAAGGAATTAACAATTCTCGTATTATATATTCTCGTATTGCCTATTTAACAATAATTTCCAAATATGTTGTTCGAGCCTGTTTAACAAGAACTAGGGAGAGATATCAGAAAAGATTAATAACGGGACTCCAAATTAAGATGGAAAAACACGTGTAGATGTTGAAAAAGAATGCCAAGCCGCGTAGTAAGACGATGACAAATCCCATTCGCGCTTGGATTCCGTCTGTCGCGGCGCCGCTGGAACGTCCTCCACGTGACGAGGCACCTCTCGGTGTGTAAGTGTTGAGGGCTGGTGTACGTCGCAGTAACAGGAGCGGTCGCAATCGTGGGGAGGCGGCTGCCAGAAAGCGCCGACACGAAGCAACGAGTTTCCGATTTCAGAAAGAGAGTGTCGCCGCGCCGGCCGCCGCCTCCCTGGCGAGGTGTCGAGCTCAGAGAGAGGATTGCGACGTTGGAGGAAGGGAAGCAGGTGGTGCCCGCTCGGCGCCTCACAAATGTAAATAAATAAAAATAGATAATTACACACTAAGAGCAATAAAGAAGTACAAAAGTACACAGACTTACATCTTGACATTAAAAAACGCCGGCTAAAATTTCATGGAAAACAATAAAACCAATCAGGATGAGAAAAGTAGTAGAATTCTATGAAAATAAAATTAAAGCAAAATTGAAAAAAAAAAATGGATCGCTGCAATTAAAGAAGACTTGAAAGAGCAGGGAGTGCACGAAAGAAAATCCACGATAGAAATGTTTTTAGACAGAAAATTTGTGACTGGAGGGTTGGCCAAGAGGAAAAACAAAAACTTGCAACAATTTGGATAAGAAAAGAAAAAGAAAACACTGAGATAATGAAGGATATACGGGCACAAAGGAAGATTAGGAAACGCTGTTGTATTTAGCGTGGTCCGATAATGCGATAGCGAAGCCCATATGTGATTAATAATATAAATTAAAATGAATAAATAAATAAATAAGTAAATAAATAAATAAATACGTAAATAAATGAATACGTAAATAAATAAATAAATAAATAAATAAATAAATAAATAAATAAGTATTCCGAGAGTTTCCATATGCAAGTACCTAGGAATACACTTCGCTAGTAAATTAAGCTGGAAAAGTCACGTAGATTTTGTTGTAGGGGAAGCTTGGAGATATCTTCACTTTGTAATTCGCACCTTAAAAAAGAGTATGGCAAACGCGAAGGAAATTGCTTATTTATCGCTTGTTCGTCCGATAATGGAACAATTTGTTGGAATCCGCACAAAATTATGCAGTGTACTATTGAAAATATTACATTCGGCAAGAGATCCGAAACGTTACTACATAGTTTTATACAAAGAACAGACATTGGATTTTTCTTTCCCAGTATCCGTCTAGAATAAATGCATATTTAGAGTTATAAATTCAGAAAATAAGAAGGAAAAACATCGGGGGAGAAATAATTTGAACAAGAGAAAATAAAGCAATTTTGAATTCGAGTCCTTTTAACAAAACAAACACGTAATATATCGTTGGTGGTTTCATGAAATATTTCATACAACTTCTGTTAATTTGATTTCCATTGTCCTTTCACTATTTAAATTAAAATACCCATTATATTAATATAATACATATTAAAATATAAACGGATTAAAGCACATGTTTTAGTAATTAAAACTGTGTGCGCAAATATAACAAAAGAAGGACATGCATTACATGAAATGAGAGAAGAAGGCCTAATGCTTGCCCGCGCGAATAATTATAATTTTGATTGGGACACGTAACATAATTTCAACATTTTTTTGGCCTCTGATGTTCATTTCGTTTCCAGTTTCGCAGTAAAATAATCAAATACTGAGATTAATCTTCAGGTGTCTATTTTTATCGCTGCTGTGTACTACTGTGTTTTCAAAACTTTGGCAATAATCATGTTTAATGGTCTGTCAATTATTGATCTGAAACTAAATATAAAAATGAATTTAGCGACCGTTGTTAAATCGTATTTTTTTCTGACGGTTCTAAAGGCACCGTGACAGAATATCGTCATGAAAATCACCAACCACATGTCCATCACAACAGACGACAAATGACAATCTATATTCCACATAAAGATAATTATTTTTAAAATCGTAATTTTTATTTTCATATCGTGAATCTATAGAATATTGCTATTTCCATGTCAAAACACACAAAAAGTTACTGGTGGAAAATTTCCAGCTTTACGGTAAGTTAAATGAGTGTGATTAAGTCACATTTAATTATCTCACACAATTGAACGATTGTTTTGTCATAATTATACCTAAAGGTTTTCTGCCTCATATTCTAATATTTTTCGTCTTTCTTTTTAAACAAATGAAATATATTTTAAAACAACTGACATTTCGTATAACCACTTTCATGAGTTCACAGTCTACGTTGTTCGAACTACCATAAATTTACAAAGTTTCTTTCCATCGTGTTCTTGGACGACCCACTCATGTACTTCAGATCTTCTGCCTCTCGCCACGTTCACCAGTCTATCTTCCTGCATTCTGTCTATGTGGTCATTCCATTTTTTCTTCTTTCACGAATCCAGTCTCATATGATGTCTATTTGGTAGATTTATGGTATGATAGTATTGTGTTCTTTATCCATTAGCTATTTGTCCCATTAGCCATTCATTGACTATTTTTCTTAATACTCGCATCTCTGATACTTCCATCGTTTGACATGTTTTCTTGGAGTCTGCTCTGCTTTCGCCTGCATAAGACAGTATGGATCTAACTACTGCTCTATATATTCTGATCTTTGCATCTGTTTTAAAATATGAGTTATACCATCTTGACTGGTTGAGACACCCTGCTATTCTATTTGCATTTATACTTTGTTCTTTTGCCTCACAGAGATCTACCAACACTGGTTATCACTAAGCCTAAATATTTTATTTCAATAACTTATTCTATTAAGGGTTCTTTCACAGCCAATTTGCATCAAATTGGCTCTTTCGACATTTTCACACATTTAGTTTCTTCTATTGATATCATCATGTTTTAATAGTTGGGAAAAGAGGCGTTGTAGATCATCTTCATTTTCTGCGATTAAAACTGTATCATCAGGGTTTCTTCCAATGTATTTCATTACTAAGTTGCAGAGTATCGGGTTTAGTGAGTCTCCCTATCTAATTCCTTCAGCTGTTTCTATGACTCGAGATATTTGTCCGTTATGTTCTACTATTCTAATATCTGCAGTTTATTTGATAGAGGGATGGTGATATAGTGGCAGTAAGCCAGATGTGACTAAGCAGCCCCCATCTATTCTGAAGGCCCTGAATTACGTTCGTGAAGTTCATTGCCCTTCCAATCTACTCTTTCGACAGTGCAGATTCGTCCTTATCATTCTCATTTCATTAGAACATTTAATGAAAAAATATCTTACTTCTGGCTACAATGAAGCGAATTATATTGACTGTACAAAAAGGTGTGTCAATATACCGTAAATGCGAATGATCTTTCCACTTTCAACATGATCAAAACTGAATTCAATCTGACATCTTACATACAATATAGAAACTTGAACAAACAGTCAGAATCATTCCTTCTCCATCCTATCCTCCCTCTGCTCTTAAGACCGGAATATGGGCTGACTTCTCATGCCGGAGCCTGATCTTGAAAGACTGGCAGGACTGCGAGTACGCGCATATCAGGCCAGGCCTCACCAGGATTGCATCAAAAGCAAAAGAGAGACAGGATATTCTTCCTATTCATCAGAATTGAAAAGGAAGCTTAAAAACAACGAGGAAATTCCCCTCTCGTAAATCATTTCTGTAACGTGGACCTTTATTTTCCAATAGCCTTAGCGGATATATTTTATGTGAAGGGGAGTGCTTTCTGCTTTTGGACTTTCTTTTACCACAAAAGGCCCTTATTTGTTAAGACAAATATGACTCTTGTTTTCAAATTCACTGTGAGTCATTTTCAGCAATATATTTTTACTTTACCATATTTGATAGACATGCTAACTTCGTAAATTAACAAATTAGCCGGTTAATGCCCACATTATCCAAAATGAGTAGATAAAACCCGAAGTAGGAACAGCTTCAAAGCATACTTCTAACTTAAGGGGATGGAGCTGTCATTAGCAATTGGGAAGAAAACAAATAACAGATATTGGAAACTTTTCGTTAAGCGGACAATAAACTTACGGTTCTACAACAACAAATATTTTCTCATATTATTTCTAACTTTTGCAATTTTCGAAAATTCAGGAAAGTTCAATTAAAATGAATTCAGCGTCATTTTTCAGCGTGGTTTACATTATGCGAGGAAACGTTTAATCAACAAATTTCGGCCTTATTGGAGAAAACTTCGCAAATGTTGAAGCTTCATGAAAAGGACCCCCAAAATCAAAATAGGCCGGCCAATCAGACGGAGAGAAGCAAGACGGTTTGCTATCAATCAATTTTTCGGGTATCAAGGACTCACAAAACGTGAATTCCGTCTCCACAAAGTGTTCGAGAAAGTAATTTACTACTAATAGGAACAAGATTTCTCCCCCTTTTCGATACCTTTATATGAGTATTTCTGTCGAAAAATCATCGATTTCAGCGATAAAATATTTTCTCTTTATTACGCAAGTACGTCGTAAGGTGAGAAAGTGAAAACGCTAAGGACGGTTAGAGGGGATGAACTGTGCCCCTGGGAAGTCGGCACACGAACATGCACTCGAGTCGTGCGGGTGGCCGCTACTAGAGATCTGTTAAGGCGAACTTACGACCGTAATCATTGCAGGAAGAGTCGCCAACGTGTCGTACTCAGAGAAGAGCATTGTAGTATTGGAATCATTATTATCATTTAAGCGATTAATTTTATTATGTATTTTGATTTAAAATTCAATTATTCGCCTTACGAATAATAACGTATAAACAACACAACCCACACTCACATACACCCACAACTTCGCGCTCATTGTTTTGAAGGCTGAGTTAAAGATATTAGTTGATATCAAATGAGGTTTTCAAAACTTTACCGAGAATCTATACTTGAAACCCTTTCAAATGACACCTTAAACGATAAACAAACTGTTAGGAGCGCAGCTTCATTAACCCCTGAGCGTATTAAATACGAGTATATAATAATGCAGTAAAGAAACTCTGTGTGCCTTAAGCATATGAATCATAGATAAGAACATAAATAAATGAATAAATGGATCATTATATTCAATGTCTTTGGCTCAAATAAAATTTGAAACAGGATCACAATAAAAGAAAACCAAATCTGACATCAGCGCGCTAAAGGGAGAGATAAACATCGAAATTATTCAATCCTGGTTAATAACTTGGTGGAATATTCCGAAACAGATAAAACTGGAAGTAGTTGACGTACACCAGAATGCAAGTCATTTGCACGTAAAACTATAGGATTAAAAAGCATATGAAAGGTGATGTACGGAATATGAAGATGCCGAACCGAAGATGACTTACCAGGAGATTTAATTTCCTTCAAAGGAAGGAGTGCAAAGAAACATCTCAGAGGAGAGGGCTGCCCCACATTTAAGACGCTAGAGCGGCACCCCCACGCCGCCAGCCAGCGCTTCCCGCGAATCAAATCAAACCGACAGAAAGACGCCTCTCGTTTAATTTTATCGCCATAATAACCGCCACCGACATCGTGCCTCTCCGCGAAATGAAATGGAGTGGAGCAAGAGCAGTTGCGCCAAATAGGCCGAAGGGCGCGTACGAAAACAAAGTTGGACGAAACCGTCGGAAACTCCGCGCAAGGCGGCATTCGCCTCGCAGCGGTTGGATCGGTGGGGCTGGGCTGAGCGCAGTGCGGCGCGGCGCGGCGCGGCGCGGCGCGGCGCGGCGTGCGGGCATCCGTAAAGGCCGTGAGGTGTGACGTGCGGGGCAGGAGAGAGGGAGGAAGAAGAGAGGGAAGAGGAAGAAGGGCGACGAGAACGCCCGCGCGCGGGCCGTGCGTTTGCTCGGCCCTGCCCGGCGCCGGCGGCCACAGGGGTGTCTGGCGGCAGCGGGCGCGTCATGCCAGGCGCCCGCGCGGCGCATGAGCAGTAGATGATATATACCTTCTTATCCTATGGGGCGGCGCGGGGAGAGCGGGAGAACGCGGAGGGGAGCGAGAGCGGAGGGTGTCGAGGCGGGTCAGTGGCCGGTCGAGAGTGAGAGTCGTGGGCGGCGGGTGGCGAGGACGGTTCAATCGATCAGTGATGCGTGAAGAGGGGGGCCGAGCGGGGCGGGGCGGGGGCGGGGGCGGGGGGCGGGGCGGGGCCGGGCGGCTGCGGGGCGGGGGCGGGGCGGCGGGGCGATGGTCGGGGCGGGGCGGTTGGGAGGCGGCTCAAGCGCTCCGACGAGCCCCCCCCCCCCGTGCCTTTCAAGGAGAGGTTGCGTGCGCACGCTTTCTCCACCGCCCGAGCTCACCACAGCGCCAACCGCATGCGCCCAACACAAACCGCCTCTTTAGAGGGGGCTTTAAAAGAGGAAGTCTCTTTGTTACATGTATTCGTCTGCCGCCTACAGTGTAACGATCGAAAACAGGAAGAAAAAAGAAACCAACTTCGAATTAAGAGTTCGTACTCAAACCCCTCTAGGCCTTCTCTCTGTTTCTGATGGGAATTGCTGCGAAACCACCCATTTAGCGATTTTTAAACACTAAACGGAATACTCAAGATCTTCCCAAGAGATGAAACCTGAAGCATGGTCGGCATAGCGATTTTCTTTTTCATAATCAAAATGTTCCTCGTGGTATACGCCGGGAACGTGCATTACAGGAGTGATATTACGAATAGTTGAGTGCCTTATCGGCAGTCTGTCACACGTTCCATATCGGCAACTATGTTTACCTTCAGCGTAGACGTTCGACGTAATATCTTTCCTCTATGCCAGCCAGCTCCCGCCTTTCTTACTCTATTCTCGGCTGGGGCTTTTCAGCTGTCGCCTCTCGGCCGTGGTTCCTCCTCATTGTCCTGGAACGGCAGCGAAGCTGCCAGAAGGCGTTGGACTTCCACGTGAGAGCCTTTCTTTGCGACTAATATGTGTCGCAGATTACTAGAAATTCGCAGATTACTAGAAATTCACTTTCTCGATATTACGGTGCTAGACAGAAAAAAAAACATCTCCCGTCCACCTACTGTTTTCAAAGAAATCGACGATATAAAACGCTGATATAAATAGGATAATCTCGTGAAAACATTTAACTGTGATTATCAAGCGATAACACAATAATTGATATTGAAAACGTGCATTAGATAAACACTTAGTATGTATCGAGTATACGAAACAATATGAGTAGTAATAGTAATAATAGGAAAAAATGTAGAATATGCCAAATTTACAGAAGGCTAAATATCTCTCTGTCGATGTAGCGCTTGATAATGTTTTAGTTATTTTATTTATTCCACTGTAACAGTAAAGAAATCATCGTCTTTTGAACAAGTTTTTATCATTTGAAAACCTCAACTTCTTTTTCCATTTCTAACGTGTGTCAATCGAATCACACATTCACGCTTTACTTCAATCGGCGACATGGTTTCCTTTGATCGCCATCTGCTCAATAGAGTATCGGAAAACTGGTATAGTTGAAACGGTTAAATATAGTTTCAGAAATCATTATTCGTCTTGTACAGAGAAATCGACGCCAAAGAATAGTCCGACGGATAACGGGGAAGGAAGCTTTTTTGGCTTGCGAGTAGTGCGGCGTGATACGAGTACGTGTACGAGAGTCATGTCCGCCCGCTAGTACAACAGCAGCGGCCATCCCTACACCACCTTAGTTGTAAAGCAATATTTCACAACGGGGTCGCGAACGCCCGAAAACAAGGAAATGAGGAGACTGACTCACATTGACAGAACCAGGGAGCTTTGGGGTTCGCAATGACGAACAAGGAAACGAAGAGACTGACTCACCTCGACTGTGCATCAGGAAGATCCGAACACCGTCCTTACTCATCTGCAGCCAAATTTTGAAATGTATAAAAATAGATCTTGCAGCGTCACCGCCGCACTCCCGATCCATTCCCCTTCTCCTTATGACACGCGCCCTCGGAGCACATAAATACAGAGGGAGCCCTGCAAGTGCTCTCATATCTTAGTTGTAAGTTCTAACAACCAAATGTACTGAACTGTGAAATAAATTTACTTCTTGGGAAAAGTCAGTGTCTTAGTTACTTCGAAAATCCTGCCAGCCAAACTTACATAACTCGAGTACATCGGTGTGTCTGGGCAAACTGTCTTCTGGGGCCTGGCAACACCAATAAAAACCCATGGCTACGAATGAGGTCGTTCTTTAAAACTGAAGGCATTTCATTCACCATACAGTACAAATGTAGATAAACTTTGAACTTACGTTCACAGGAGAAAGTTTCTGATTCAACTTTCTTTATTACATATACGACTTTTTTCATACTTTTAGTAACCTCACATCTCCTTAGCACCTTCAAGCAGACGTTTCGCCGTTGCGGATATGAATTACCAAGTGAGACATCTTTACTTAATTAGATAATACTGTCAAAGCTAATTAGGTGTATTATCAAATCACGATGACTCCGTCCGTGATATTGTAAGAATAATTTTATCGACAAATTTTAAAATCCTTGGGATAATATTTTTTCCAATTTAAGAATTTTGGATTGGTATTCATTTAATAACAACGATTTTTGAGTCAAGAAAAATACTCTTTATGTTAATGACGCAATATTAATTCAGATTCGGGACGTATTATCGGGGATCTCTAGCAATGAGGCAACGACCTCACTAATGTTACCAATGCAAATCAATAATCGTAAAATACTAACGATTAGCATTAAAAAGCCTGTTTTTAAGTAAATATGCGGCACGAAAACAATCCTTAAGAGTGATCTACAGAAGGTAGAAGAACAATAAATATTGAGTTACCGCGAGGGCATTGTACCTCTGGAACGGCTGTAGAATGCAACAGAAGCTCATTTCACTGATAACGAATTGTGAGAAGTAGCAGTGTCATTGACACATAGGCGGTGTAACCAAAAAATTACGACAATTTACTTGTTAAAAGCAGAAAATTCACCTTATTCCCTCTACTTCCCCTCTCACCTTCAGAAATCTCCTTCAGCATATATGCAAGGATTACAGAACTGTTCTAATTTTGGAAGCACTTCTGGTGATACAGAGGCTGTCAGACGTTCATGAGCAGTTACGAAGATACTTAAAAAACATTTAATGACGTCAAAACGTTGCCCCTTTAACTTGGTTTTCATTCGCAGGGCCTTGGTCAGGAGAGAAACTGTAGCAGAGTTGTTCATGCAGCTCGGAGCACATCTGAATATGGTCTCGTTGGTCACTGTTGAATGGGGAGCAAACTGCAATCAGTTGCAATTAGTCTCGTGTTAGTCTCAATGGCTAGACTATATTGGCATGTTTCGTACGATAGTCCAGGAGGACAGCTAAAAATCCATTGCTCCTCAGCAATATCCATTCGGAAATTCATAGAAGCTGAAGAAAACAACACGAACAGTAACAACTCTAAAAGAAATATTTTTACGATGAAGAAACTTGTGCAAACAGTGGCTCTAGTGGCGGAACCTCTTACTGCTTTCGGTTTGGAAGTAATACTCAATATTTTTTATTTTTTATTTTTTATTTTTAGATTTTTAGCACCTTGAATTACTTCCGAATTGCGAGCCGTTTCAGAAAGCCGAATACTAGGCAGCACTGTCCTCTAACGATTACTGCCAAACACTTTCAAAGAAATCGAAAATTGGAAATTCGTCCCCCACAAGTTTGAAGATGCTCCATGAAATAAAGGAAAATTGTTCTAAAACAATCGTCATAATGAACAATTAATAATAAAAATACAGTCAATTAGAAAAGCAAAAAAATCTTGGGAGTCAATTTTACCCCATATCGGAGATGAAGTAACACTAACTCAGGTCAGCGATGGCAGGTAAACTGCATTTGCGATTCGTTCCACGTGCCACGTGCGTTATTTTTACTGTGCATGTTCGTGTTGACGAAAGACGCAATGGACTTGTAATAAGATTCGGAAAAGAAATCCAAGTCCTGCAAGTATTAGAAAATGGATGTACGTCAACTCAACACGTTCCTTGGGTGAGTAGTAAGATTGACAGCAGTAACAGACATCTTAACTCCTTTTTTTACAAAAAAACGTTCACAACATTCACGGCACTACATAGAGAATAGGTTTACTTATTAGCTTCAACCTCATTGAATTCAACAATTGCCCATATTCATGACCAAAACATAAATAAGGATGTAAATTCATTTCCATTGATAAACAACAAAAAATAAAATACATTGTCCATCACAATACACTTTAATTTTTCAATGATACATGGGTTCCGAGCTCATTTATACCACATAATAACACGTATCGGAAAATTGTCAGCGATTGCACAGACAAATTGCGCAATGTCTCGCGTGAAACGGGGCCGGCCGACCCTTCGCGAAGAGGACCAGACCGCCCTCGTTGCCGACTGTTGATGGCAGCTCTGTGCTTCCAACCCGCCTTCACGACAAGCCCTAATCTACACCAACCCTGACCAGCAGGTACCGTGACCAGTGCGCGCGCTCGCTAGTGAATCACAACGGGGAAACACTGCGACCTTGGGGGCAGACTGCGTCGCATTAATTTCGCTGTTATTTTATTTTCCAAATATAGTTACTGACATGGTGACTTACACGTAATTGCATTTTTTATTTACATTTATTGTGGTGGCTGATAGTATAGAAAGAGCAAATAAATAAAAATTACTCATTACATGCATTAATTTTTGTATTGACAAGCACAGGAAAAGCAATTCTAGCCATTTGAATGAATTTGGTTTTATTCGCGGAATTTAGAAAATATCGTTTCAAATCATCCTTGGCGTGAAAATAATTCCTTATATTCTTAATACCAACCACAATTAGTCACAGCAGCACGGAATCGTTCTCATTTATCTGTTGTCTTTTGTCGATGACGCGCAAAGCTGGCGCTCCTCCACTTTCTTTCTTCCACCGGCCCACTTCACCTCGGAGCCTTCCCATTCCCCTTGTCTCGCGCCTCCAGCCAGTCGCACGCCCAGCAGCTGATGACGAACAGAACAAACAGTATTCACTTGATTAACACAGAAAATGAGTCTTTGGCGTACGAATGAAATGATGGCTTTGAAATGAGAATGCCAAAGACATTTTCGTACATGTTGCGTACATTTTTTAGTACGAATTCATGGGAATTTACAAATAAATACTCTTGGAATAATTCTCAATATGCGAAGCGGCAGGCATGTTGATTCATGTCGTCTCAGTGTTTTGTTTACTGCGCACTGCCCAGTACTTTATTACGGTTTTTGCATACGACAAAATCTGTTTTGCCGTACACTTACCGCAATTTAACACTTTCCAATCATTAAACAGTGACGGTAAAACACCAGTTCCCAAGCACGAGTACTGAAAAATGCATTCCAAACCCAAATTGGCAGTGGTTCTCAGATGCGATGGTGGGCAAATAACTGCACTTGTCACTGTCAGCTACGTCGCAGTGCAGTGTTGCTTCGCCCTGGCTGCGAACTCGGAAGTTGGGCCGCGTTTCCGAGGGGAATCCTGCTGTCTGTCCTCCGAGGACGACGTTGTCGGGGCGTCTCGCCTCCGGGCTTCACACGACGCTGGCCGCCACCGATAACAAGCCAATGGACCAGTGGCGAGGGCGGGAGCGCGCGGGAACACCGAGAAATGCTTGCGGCGCCGGCGGCGTCGCTGCGAAACGACATCTCGGGGGCAAGGAGAAGCATGCCCTTGATTCAGTCGACAAATTGAAGGGAAGAGAATATAGTACCTCGTCTCCTAAAAACAAACATTAGGATCGGAAAGCTGAAGAAATGTGTTCTATAACTACAGTGTGTGTGTATGTGTGTGTGTGTGTGTGTGTGTGTGTGTGTGTGTGTGTGTGTGTGTGTGTGTAGAAAGCAGCCAAAATAGTATACAGAAAGTAAGACACGTCTCTATTGCAATGAGTCGTAAAGACCCATCGCACAGCGCGACCTTTGCGTCACAATTCGACACAATTCGACACGCGCAGCTGCGTGCGCGCCGCTAACCTAGTATTCCCCAGCGAGCGTCCGCCCCTGAAACGCAACCTTCCATCTTTGTGTTTAGCAGTAGGTGACTGACTACCGGAACTGTCACATTCAGAGGCGAGAGTAGCCCACCAGAAGTTCCTACGTGACAATAAATCACGAAGCTCCGTAGAAGACTGGCCTATGGAAAGCGTCGCGCTAAGCACGTGATAGGACGGGCATTTTGCGAGAGGGGCGGGGACGGGAATCGGGTGAGCGAACGGTGCTAGAAAGATTGAGAATTGGAGAATGACTGTTGGAGCGAGCGGTCGACTTTCAAAGAGAGTTCTTCGTGTTCAACGGCGACTACAGCCACACGAAAACGATCGCTAGTCTCCAGGTCCTACCAGCCATTATTCCAGCATCGGAATTTATTCCGGATGCCGGGCTAGGACAGTAGGAGTAACACCCATAAATTACACGAGAGGGTGTGCAGCACAATTATTCGACTGCCAAGGATAATACGCGGTCCAGGCGACGTATGACGACCTGAGGCCCGCGCATCAAAAAACTGACGCTTCAATTCCGGGGATGACCGTGAACGATCTCCAGCTCAGCCAGGCGTCGTGTTCCTGCCGACTACAGGAGACTTCCATGGTACTTCAACAGGTCATCTGCTGCCGCCGGCCGATATTTGGACATGGAATCCTTTGGGAGTGAGGTAGCAGAATTTCAATCATCACAATTTTCTGTAAGTGTTCACACCCATTTTAGTCAATAACCAGAGTAAAGCACTGGAAGGAATAGTAATGCAAAAGAGACAATTTTCTATAGCAATAAACGCGTCCCCGTCGTTTTGGTCGGGTGATCACACACAAAAAAGTGTATTATAAAGCCAGTAAGCAAATGCAATCCTCCGACCCAGGGTGCCCACCCCTGATGATGTCTCAACGCCGGTGCGCAGATCACAGGTAAGGCATACGTTTGGCGCCCTCCTAAATAAATTCAGCGCATGCATCCCGGTGTCCGGAAACGATCGTCGCACTTCAAGTGTGATGGCAACCCCCCCCCTCTCTATGATAGTGTGACTCACAGTGGCGCATTACACGAATAATTGCGCCTGTGTAGTCCATTACACTATTGTACTAAAACTTCCATTTTCCTCTGACTGACACAAAATACAGACCTGTGGGTTTTAACAGACATACACATACTTGCTTGAAACAGCTTGACTGATTTATGAAAACCGTCTGGCCACTAGCGTATTTATTACAAAAGAATAAGAGTAATATAAATAAACTAATTTGCTATATAATTAAAGTCGTTAAATAAAAAAAACTATTTTCACTTTCTGTATAAGGACCTTATTCCCGCAATTAAAATGAATTATCAAACAGTTTTTTAATGCTGAATAGCACCCCTTATTAGCAGTGCCCATGGCAATGCCATATCACATGTCATACCTGTCATACTATACATACGCCACTAAAGAGCTGGGATTGAAAACGGCGTGAGGGCGACAATGGCCCAGGCTTTGTTCTTACACCATGTCAAAGCTCTCTCAATCACAAAACGAATCACGCAATTTCAAAGCGTGTTTAACTGATATAATATATCGAAATTATTATTATTTTTAATTTTTTGCTTTCCATTTACACATATACTAACGAAGAAGCGGATTCCAAGCGAAAGCGTTGTCCAGAATTAATATAATCCCTCATTAAACACAACACATACTGTTACCGCTGCCATGAAAGGTTAATAGTAGTTCAGTGGAATTACACATAACGAGCACCCTACCCGACTGTTTTTAATGGTTTTAAAGGGCACACAATCCATCCATTTGGAATGTCAATTAAACGACAGCCTCCACACACGTTCATAACATTTATTTAGAATTTCTAAGCCACTGAATTAGGCAAAACAATTCAATCACCTAGTTTCCTAACTCTCGGAACAGACAAGAAGAATAGCTCTTCCGTACCAGAGGTTGCCCAATCATTCTTAAGGGCCACACACACGCACGCACACACGCACGCACGCACGCGCACACGCGCACACGGGCTGTGGGGTCAGACCGGTTTTACCCGCCCAGGCCATACACGAGCGTTTGTGGCCACAACCCCACCGGTAAGGGTTAAAAACAGGCAGAAAAGACGCAATAAAGGCATCAAAACGTAACCGTTAAAAAGTTTCAATAGTGAAAGCGACACTGAAATCGTTTTCTTCCATTACATATGTAGAATCTCACGAGGTATGACCCTCTATTTGCTTAAACACTTTCCATCCATTCCTTCTGATTATGAACAATTTTTGGGTATGTTAAGACGGACTGAATTATAGTGTACATTACATAAAGTATTTACCCCTTTTCGAGCTATTATTTCTCATACCCTAATATATAAATCATGTAGATGTGAATCAAGTCTCTAAATGTGAGGGTGATTTGACACACAGGGAAAACTAATTGAACCACCAACTAATAAATACCGAAAATAATAATTTAATTAAATAATGAATGAGTTAATATTCAATGGGAAAATCAGTTCATTAAAGAAAATGAATGTTAAAAACAATACTTATCGCGCAAGATCCACGTTAATAACAATAAATAGCATAATGAAAACTGTCATGTTCATTGTTAAATTTAGATAACTAATTTGATGAACAGAAAAAGAAAACTTTGAATATGAATATGAATGGAACATATTTAAGAAAAATAAAAATAAAATGGAAAAATATTAGCAATAATAGTTGTTTAAATTTAGTCACTAAAATATGAAATTTCGTTTATAGCAAAAACAGTATTACCGTTGTCCCTGCAAACGCTCATTGAATTGTGAAAAACCAAACATTAGTACCGAAGTTAATATTACGGTCCCAGAGCACCCCATAGGTTTTCGTGGTTCATTTGTTCTTCGTTTGCGTTTTCTTTTTCAGAACAGTTGGTTATAATCAAAAGAAACATTATTATTTCTGCATATAAGCAAAATTTCATCAAAATTGTGTTGCTAATAGCATAGCTACGTAGTAGTGCTTTTCACTTTCCATGAATGACCCTAGCAAGTGCACAAATCACTGAACTTGCGCCTAGTGTACTTTCGTAATGTCATATCATGTGGGGGCACATACCAATAATTGGAAGTAGCTATTTCGCAGGGTAGGTGAAACCTCTACGGTCAAACCACCCGAGTTACCCCTACTGTAGGAATAGGAACAAAATAAAAGTGTACTGGTTCCGGTTTCTGCTTAAAAAGATCATACATTTCATGAAATCACGCTGGGTTCAACAACACGTGACAGAGTTTTCCAGAAGGCCGACATTTTGTAATTCGATTTCTTTATTTTAAATTATAGAGGTTTTTGTCTTGGACGGGAGAAGATTCGTCAATACCTTCGAGAAATCTAATATCTATGTCATTATTAATAACTTAGAAATGATTTAATAAAATGTAAGAATTTTTTTTTCAAAATCGAAAACGGAACCGAAATCTAAAGTTATAAAAAAACACATAAACCGATGTACATTAATTGGATCCGGAACGTTATTTGCAAAAGTTTGTTCCCTTGATCAAAACGAGATTTCCCATATGATTATCCCCACTCACCTCGCTTACGCCTTCACATTTTAAATTTCCAATGAGGATTCTCGAGGAGGAAACGCGAGTGCACTGGACGGCCATGCTTCGTTTTGCGCCATGCGCGCCCCGCTCCCCGTCTCTCGCCGCCCCTGCCTCGCCGCGTCGCGTTCTGCCTGTTGAGTGACTATTTCGTGTTTCCGGGCACGACAACTGTTATGGGCATTAGTCCCGAAGTAAGTTTTGTCACAAAATCGGCCGCTGAATGGAGAAGAATTGTAACAACCGGTTGCTCTGATCGGTAGTTCTCCATGGTTTCTCCTTTCATTTCCACAGCACTACATTAACGCAGGGACCGCTGACAGCGTGCGATCAGACGCCTTCCTCCTTGGTGCGGCGGTGTCCCCCTGGCGCTGGTGAATATCATGAGGGAGAAAGAATACAAACCGGCGTGTTAGTCTTAAAAAATTGGGACAAAATTCAAGACAAAAATGTTCCTATGGAAGTACAATAAGAGCTTCCATTACCAATTGCTGGAGTGCACGGCAGAATCAAACCTGACCCCTTCAAGATGAATGTTCCGGCGGCAAACCTTATCGATCGCCTTTGCCGTCGCCGACACTCGCAATGAAGACCGCTGCAATTCAGTAGTTTCGAGAAACGCAGCGGGACGATTGGTTTCCGCGAATGAACCACTTGGAGTATCGCTCACTGCGGCATTGCGCAAGGCAAGTGCACATCTCGAGTTGGTAATTCCTCCGAGCCCCGTCCCAAATCAACCTGAGCGGCGGCGGCGGCGGGGGAGGAGGAGAAGAACTCGTTATCTCGGATCCGCCCGCCTCTGACCAGCGAAGGGCGACGGCGCCCGCGCCGGCTGCGCCACAGCGACCGACCGGAGGATTTCTCGGGAGCAGCGCCGCGCCCGCCGCGCCCGAGGTAAATATATACAGGGACTGCGACCGGCGGCGTCGGCAACTTTTCGACGGACCGAGAACAGCGGACTCCTGCTCGGGCAGAATTTGTTTAGAGGATTCGTTAGGGAAGTTAGGCGGCGGAAGGCCGGGGGGCGGACAAGGGCTAGGCAGCGTACCCAGGGGCAGTAGGATGCTGTCTGCCACGGAAGCGACATAGGCGAGAGTCTGCTCTACAATGACGGGAAGAAAGGACACTGTTGGTACCAGGGAGACTTTCTTGATTTGGTAGGTAAAATGGTTATAGAGAACAACTAAAGCGGAAGTGGAGAAGATTCGGAGACAGCGGAGGCAGAGATTAGAAGGTGGGACGTGTAGGTAGCAACAAACGGAGAACACAAGCGATGGCGAAGAGCGGAGGTAGTGAGAACGTGTTGGAGGCGTTGAGGAGCAACGATGGCGCGCAAACGAAAGACGGAGACGCGAGGCTCCGAGAGCGAAGAGCGACCACACGGCGAATCCACACGCACGCAATCGCGAGGGAAACAAGACGGACGGGCAGCGCCAAAGTAACGGTGGATGGCAAGCGCGGAGGCCAAA
>BOPP01000086.1:1397031-1419303 GCA_017312745.1 Gryllus bimaculatus | reverse complement strand
GCGCGCGGGCGGGGCTCCAGAGAAGCGGCTTTCTGATTAGTCCCGCCGCTGCATCACGACGCGCGCGCACCCGCTCACCCGCTTCCATTCTCTTCCCTTCCAATCCATTTACGTACGTCCTGTAACCGCACGTGTATTCCTTCTCTACAGACGCGTTACTCGGCTGACCGCACCGCCGCGGCGGTCAGTGGCTGCTCAACAAATACTGCGGCCGGCCGCATCCAATCGTCTTCCAGGGCCCCTCCGGTGGCTGCGAAAGCGGCCGGGGCAGCCACTCATTTCATACGCAAGGCATCGTCGGCTCGACCTCCAAATAACGCATTTAATCCACTTTATCCGCAAAGACAACATAATTTTCCCTCCAGTATTTTCTAGAATATTCCACACGAAGAACTCTAGCCACCTTCAATTTTAGTAACATTCCTGTACACAACACATGGTGCGTATACATTAATACTCTCTTTAAATTAGTGGTGCTACAATAGCATTTTATTGAACTTTGTCACCGGATAAAGGACGTTTAAAAATGTAAATGTTTTCGGCGTCTTCGTACAACTACAATATTAAAGATTTCTTTACTAAAATCTGTTCTCTAAAGGTAAATCATTAGTAAGGTCATGTACAATTTTTTGAAAACATAAGTAGTATTTGCGTAATTCTGCGTGAAATTAAGGCAATTTTTAAACGTTTTTAAAAACTAATTCAATTATTTCTTCATTTTTTCCTCGAATGCATTAAATGACGGTAAAAAACTGGAGTTACTCCTAATTCCGGTAAACTGTAGTTTTGAAAATTTGTAAACAGTTATCAATGTCAAACAACATATTTGAAAAAGGAGATTTTTGTATTAAATTAATGCTGTTCTAAACAATTATATCTTTAAAGAACGGTCAGGTACAATTTTTTAGGAAAACGAGTAATTTTTTGTAGTTTCTGCTTGAATTTAATGCCAATTAATTTTTAAAATTTTCTCAAAGACCGCTCCAATTTTTTTTTTCACCAATAGAACAAGGAACGCTTAAAGGATGGCAAAGATCTCATATTCGTTGAACTCTAAATTATCGAAATTTGCAAAAGTTAGAAATAATGAGAAAAACTACAATATATGCTGATGAAGCATCACAAGTTACATAATGATATACTCTGAAAAAGTACACGAACTGAAAAACGCCAACCAAGATCCTACATGTACTGAAAACACAATATTCGAAAATTGAAGTCTATGATATTGGGCCGAAAAATTGTTTACTATTTGAGCACGTTCATCTGAAACGCAATAAAAAAGTGACAGGAATTAAATACGGATTAGATCGGCGAAAATCGGGCAGAAGGTTTTTCATCATTTTCATTGCAAAAAATAAGAACTACGAATACACTTGTGTTTTATATTTTGAAAAATTGCATCATCCACAAGGAATTGTCGGAATCACTTAAAAATCGGAATATTTGTAGAACAGTGTATATATAAGAAGTGATTAAATTTGCAAAGAGATGGCGTGCATGTTGGCTTAGAAGCGCCCTTTTGTGCGACAGTTTAGGTGAGTGTGACGTCCCACCTAGCTGGAGCGACAAAGGCACTATCAGCATCTAAGCGAGTTCGAACGGGGGAGAATAATCAAAAGTGCAGGCTTGTCGTACCGTGGCATTGCGGCCGAACGGGGCGTGTGGGGAACCAGTGGAGAGAGGAGGTTCGTACACAGCGACGAGCGGGTACTGGTCGCCACACAATGTGAGCGCCAGGTGATCGCCATCTTGTCCGCATGGCCGAATTCGACAGAAAGGCATCGAAACAGCGTGGCAGTATGTTCCACAGACAGTATACACAGGATCTCTCTTAATTCATGCCACGAGGTCTATAGGCTCTGATGGTAGCAAGTGGGGGTTTCACACACTTCTGTAATTCTGATCATTTGTATATTGTTTATTCCTAAACATTGGATTAAATTTCATTGTAACAGTATGTCTCCTTCTTGGTGCAATTTTCACGAATACCAGTGTATGTACCATGTAGAACTATATAATTGGTGCCTGAGCGATCCCCAATAGACTCTCCACCCTCGTCCTTGGCACTAAAATATTCTTCACTAAAATATTGCTTCTGGAAGAGAGGCTGCAAACACATTTGCCCTCCCCTTGGGTGGGCCACTAAATGTTGTGATTCTCAGAACCTAGCCTTTTCAGCCAAATCGATGAATGCTTTTGATAGATGACTTTTGATAGATATAATTCGAAAGATGAAGCATTGATAAATGGAGAAGCGGGAGAAACGGGGAAACCACAAGACAATCTGCCGCAAACCGGTTTGCGCAACATAATTTCCAAATCGATCGACTGTGATTTGAACCCCAGACCCTAGACGTTGAAGGTAGGTGGTATGAAAACTACACCACGTGTCGACCCGATTGGAATAAAATTACTGAAACTGCATTACGCTCAATACGCAAGAATTACCGAAAAGTCAATCCAATTACATTTCCTTCCTCGCCGAACTACGTATTTACGTGGTAACGAGAAAAATTGCAATGTTGCGGAGGGCAGTATCAATTCTTTGTCAGAACTTGTATTGGGGCTCTGATATCGAAAAAGTAAATAGTGTTCCTGTATGTAGTCTGAAAAAACATTTTGCCATGCTAGTGCCGAAAAAAACTAATCTCACTGATTTGAAAAGTGTTTAGGAAATAATACAACTGAAACACACACTATCAACAATCGAGCAGTAAAGAAGAAACCGAACTATACAAAATTGCCTCCACGCCAAAAAAAAAAAAAAAAAAACTTTCTTTGGCTCCATTTTCTATTCAGAGATAGCAAACTGGCAAAGCGCTAACAAACTGCATCTAGCAGTGAATACTGAAGGAAGACTTCCGAAAACTGATTATTCGCGTAACTGCATAATTTATCAGGCGATCATCATACTACGTGAGCAATATGGCAGCGAGTTCCAGCAATTCGCAAACAGCTGGTGGAAGGGTGAGTGTTATCAATAAAGCGGAGGCTATTGCGAGAGCTGCGCCCAGCGATTTCAAGTACCATGCCAGAAAACATTTCTGCGAATTGCCATTCCACAAACATTTCCCGAAATATTTATACAGCATAGCTTTACGAAGAAATACCGAGAATGAAGAGAGAACTGGCTGCCACCATCTGGGTTAATTTATTGTAATAAGGAGGGAAAATCCTTTCAGTAAATAATTAAAGTATGCTGATTTACAAAACGTGCATTATTCAGTGATGTGCTACCAAACCCTGAGAAATGTATGATAACTAGTTGAACGTCAAATGTATTTTCGACGATAATACGGCGCGGTGATGAAAAAAAGATGCTTGTAAAATGTATGCCATTTAATGTGATAAATCTATAATGAGAAGTTCACACAATTTATTAATACTTTATTACATTCAAAAACAGTTGATTAATAATACCGCGTATCTGAAATATGCATACATTAATGGAGGTTAATCCAAATGAACGCTTTTAATAACTGGCAAATGTTGGAAACAAAATATATTAAGATTTGAAATCAACGCCACATCAGAAAAGTCTAACGTTGTTGATCAATTTAGATCTAGTAATAGGTACACAAATAAGCTCACACATCATGCTCATGGCGTGCCTACAAAGTATACAGTTCCATTCCAATTCTTGAATTTATTAACTTCATTTAAGCCTACACATTAACTGTCAATAACTCACAGTTCCGAAATAACAATGTGGGATGATTGACGCTTTCCCCTTATCATACGTTTCCCAAGGAGTTTATACACAATTTACATTTGCTATAGTTCCAGGGAGATGAAAAGCCTCATTTAGAATTGTTGACTCTGGAAAAACGAACTATCTTTGTAGTAATTAAAGAAATGGTCATAATATATCGTTACGAACAATTTTCGTAGTGTTAAAAAGAAACTACGGGTGATATAAAAGTACATACTTACTCGCACTATTTGTAACTTTTGTAATTTTCGAATCTACAGACACTTCTACGAAAATGAGACCTGTGCCACAGACACAGACACAAAACCACAGGCGGGAGGTGGACGGAGGAATGGATAGACGGGCGGACGGATGGATAGACGGACGGACGGACGGACGGACGGACGGAGCAGGCAGACAGGTAGACACACATAGACAGTCACACACACACGTACAGACACATACACACATACACACACACACATACACACAGACAGACGCACAGAGAGATAGACAGACACCCATAGAGACAGTCCAGTCGGACGCGCCGTTTTCCCGTAAACAATGTTTTAGATATCAACGACACACAAAACGTGGATTCTGTCAACACGTGCTAGAAGAAGTAACTTACCACACATAAGTACAAGACATTCACCTTTTCAAAATCAGGCCCCCTCAAACTGTTTTTTGTCGAAAAATCATCACTTTCGCTGCGACACTACATTATTATCTCTTTTCTACGTATATACGTAACAGACGAGAAAGTATAAAACGGTCTAGTATAAATTGAAGTACTACCTCAAAACTACGCTCAAATAAGTAGTATAGCAATCAACACATTAATAGTGACGTAGTGTTCACTTCTATGTATGTCGCATTTACATCACTTTTGTTAATTTGATTTATTTGAATTGAGACATTTTTGGAAGAAACGTAAGTGAGGTTAGCAACATAAGAAACACCAGAAATGTTCGCTCATGCGTTATAACCTATTTTCATTGGTAAACGAACTACTTTACTACTTACACGATTTTAGTATTGCTAACAAAATTTCATCTCACAACCCTGGCTCCATGCGCAGTCGGAATTCCATAAGAATATGAATGTAAACAGTACAATACACACAATATCCTCAGCCGCTGTTCGTATACGGACGGTATTGATAAGGCAATCAAATCTAGTTCAATCACCAAGAATGAACTTCAATCGTTGCCTTTCTCGGTCGCTTTGGCAATTCGAATTCGAAAAGTATTCAACATTAAAAACACGAATATTCGCGCCATATCTTGCAATCTTTAAACCTCTCATTCTTTATTGTATCTTCATGTTTAAATTCTTGCAGGAAATTTTCATTTCACATATTAATGTGCAAAATATTGATTGAACGATCTCCCCTTCATTCATATGAACGTTTTGGAAAATAATTGTTTAACAAAACAACAACCTGTATCTCAGAATTCAATCGATTACTTACAATTACGACATGACAGGATTCCTCAGTTTGCACAATTCAAGAATCTTTTAAGATTCAGATTAAAAAAAAAACAACCTTTTCCATACTTTCACCAATACTGAAAGTGGGCAACGCTTTTCCCCAATTCGTGAAACTTATATTCTGCAATCCTAAATCCGATGAGTTTGAGTGTAGTGTGAAGCGTATGTTTCGAGTGATCGTAATTAGTATATCGGTATAGAGGATCACTGTTTACTGGTTCCAGCTGGACAAAGCCCTAAGAAAACGACACATTCCGCTCCGTTCCCAGAGGCAACGCTTCGCTACAGTCAGACGGTCCCCTTGCAGCCCCCGTAGAGCCAATGCGCCTCCCGGAAGGCGCTGCACACCGAAAAGTACTCCGGCGCGGGGCTCGGGTCCGTTTACGCGCCGCGACGGCCGTCGGGGACCATTCGGCGTCGTTAGGGCTTCGGAGCGGGTCCCGGCACTCGGCAAAATCCTCAACCTCACAGCGCCCCGGTCGCCAACGCCCCGCTCGCAAGACGCCTTTTCCGCGGCATTAAAAGTGCGGAACGGTCGCCCAAGAGGGCGCTATTCCGCAGGCAAGCACCGCCGCAGCCCTGGGCGCGCGGGCCTCGGGGGCAGCGATGGCGAGAATGGATTGTCTCGTTCGCGGGCTCTATGCGAGCTTTTTATACACACTTCCCACTCACTGCGCTGGAAGCATCTTATTCGTTCGACCAAGGGAACCGTTACAGCCACCGCGCACGTTTTCGCGCGTAAAGCGATACTGACGCCTGCTATCATTCTCGCTCAAGAGTGATTCTTTTGGCACGTGAAGCCGCAACCTGCGAGAGACGAATGGAGCTGCATGAGAAGTAGACACCAAACGATATCCTTGCCATTGCTTTCAAGTTTCCGTTCCTTTCCAATGCAATCCTACTGAGCTTACCTACACTTCAACATACACGTTTTAGAAAACGCATACGAGTATATGTTGCGTAAAACTGGTGTTATCTAGTAAATACAAAAACGATTTGTGGTAATATTTGATACACTTTTAGCACATTAAGTTTAGATTTTTTTGTAGATAGTCTCCAATTTCGGAATTGGCCATGACGACAATGCTACGCTTAACTATAGCGACATTCCAAGTGTTTTTAGTATTAGTGCGTTTGTCTCATCACCTTTCATAATCATACTACCAAAATATATACTCAGTTCAGGCTATTTCGACAGGTTCAAAAGTAGTTGAGCCGAAAACCAGATCGTTCGGCCAAATGTTTTCTTCCATCCACGAGACGAGCTGAGCGCCATCTGTTAATGCCTCAGAAGTGTCAGTTCTTAGAGTGCAATTGGAGGGGATAGTTTTCCCGAGTGACAGTTTGTTTCAATAGAAACACTAAAAGCAATATTTAAGAATTGATACACATCAAGTCGACCGGTACGTGATACGATTAAAAAGAGTAACGGAGACATTCAAAGTGAGGCCATCTTCATCAAAGGTACGTGGACAGCCCGCAACCACCCAACATCAAACAACCTATGCTGTTCACTACCATCACGTTCGCAACGAAATTCGCGATAAACCAACTTCCAATCGCGAATTACTCCACGCGAATACTATTGCTTCAAATACACACGTTCCACATCATTTTCTTGAATTTAATAACAAACTGTTTCCATGCAAACATTCTCCGGCTGACGGAAGAATAAAAATAATAGGAAGGCGCCTAACAACACAAGTTTGACAACGTTCGTGAAATAAATGCGCATCATTTCTACATGTTACTCGCCGTCTATGCCCCCAATTTAGTTTGGCATGAATGAATGTCAAAATAATCGCTCACATGACTGAACTTCACATATTTCAACAAGTAGTGATTGTGGCACCTGCATAAGCAGTGGCGGTAACTTGGGTAGTGTCAGTGTGCCACGGCACCGCCAACAAAAAGGAAGGAAAAGAAAATTTTTTACTGACGCGTTATAGCTTTTTATTGCCTTCGATACGGAGTGCAACATACGCTGCATAACTTACCTGAATCGAGAGTACCCTGGTTACGAGGGTAATATGAAAACAGTTGAATGATGCTGCATGTTTCCTTACAGAGGGAATTAGGAGAGGGATATATAAAAACACAAACCGAGTCAAGTTAACATCTAGTTAAGTAGTAAATAATTAAATCGGGATAAATAAAATTAAGTAAAAAATAAAATTATGCCTGCACCACAGGCGCTAATTGGTTGTAATGACCTAAGGCCACAAAACGACCTCGAGCCAAAGGCCCTCGGGTATTTTGTCGCCGCTCGGTCATGAGAGCCCCTATAACGCCCTTGGTGTATAAATAACTATTCTTGAAAATATTTTTCTTCATAGATTTGATAGAGCGTTTGGTCCTTCGATGATCTATCGATACTCTCCACAACGACCAGGACGGAGTGCTATCTGCTAAAGCGCTGAGTTCCTGCGATTGGCTCTGTCTCAGTCCATTTAACGCTGTGTAAAGAACGGTGGTGGTTTGTGTTTCTTAAGGATGCGACGATTCCAAATTCGAACTGGCGCAGCAGTTTACATTGTATCCCATACAGTGCACTAATGACACTAACTTCATCGAGCAGACAATCTCCCTGGTATTTCCAAGGAAAAGCTGTCTTCATTGAACCCTCCCCGCAGGCAACAGTTACAAGCACGTTTGAAGACAACATTGTCCGTTTAATTTAAAATCACATGTCAGAAAATATTACTATATACACAAAATACTACCAAAACAATAAAAAATGTTACATTATTGTATTACTCTTTTTATGATTTATCAATAGCTAGTGAGAAAAATATGTTGTTTCATGTAAAAAATCAAAGATGATTTAAATTTCATGGTGGCAGCACGGATGATGTGATAATCCATAATGATTAAGGACAGAGGAGGAATCAACCACAAAGTATATTGCGGTAAAATTTAATATTAAGAATTAACAGCCATACACGTGTTTCGGAAATCATTTATCCCTTTCAGTGGCTCCGAAAGAGCCAAGGTGTCCGAGTCTTAAAACACCTCTGATCTAAATGTTGCAGGTTTAAGTCTCGCATGGACGTTTGAGCACGTCCCTTTCCTTTGTTAATCATTTTATACTCCGCTGTTCACGTCTACGATCTACAACAGAAACTGTTACAGCGGAGACCGGAGTTTTTTTACCACGGAATGTTCACGGGGGCCTGAGCGAGTGGTGCAAAATATCTGGGTTATAGTGTTAAGGGGTTCCGTCTCACTTTGGACGATGCTCATCAAAATAAATAATACCAACACCCATTCTACAAATATCGTCCAAGTGCTCCGGCCGGGAGCCGGGAAGGTCGCCCGGGCCAGCCGACGCCACCCGAGAACAGCGCCCGCGGGGCGGCGCGACCTTGGCCTGCTTGTGGGCTCTGCCAGCCGGCGCGACGCGAGGCGACCGCCCGTCTCCCAGCGCCACCGCTGCATAATCCCGCGCAAGGGCGACCATTCTTACCGCGTTATACAGAACTCTCATGGCCCATAGCGTTTTGTACTTCAAGTACGGCACCAAAAGGACCACAGACAACTACGGAAAACTGACGTCTTCTTGATCCGACAATATTAAAAACATATTCAGAGTACAGCACAAGATCAAATATTATGGAGTTACACACGACGAATACAAATCAGAACTACGTACAGAAAGAGAAAATTCATTGCTCTCATACGATGAATGTTCATGAACACGTGAGCTCGATTTGGTTAATTGAAGTCGTTCAATCATGTCCTGGGCCCCGCTTCTTATTTATTACGGTTTTTGTGTGTAGGAAAGTATTCATAATTTCATTGTTTTTACATTAATCCATTATGTATTCGTGATTTTTTTTCTACCGCATTTGCTAGTGACAACTCCGCTATGAACATTAAAGAAGTCTTTCCGATCAATTAAATAAAATCGTTCAAATTCATTTTTTTAAATTGTTAACATATATTAGGAATATTTAGATAATATTTATGTACAACGATTACGCTTTTTTCGGAAAAACTACTCACCATGCTGCGCCACGATCCATGTCATGTCAAAAACAGATTTCTTAAAACTAGTTTTCCGCCGAAGCGTTCAAACTATTTGTTGAACACTTGCCACTATTTTATTAATTATACTAATATAGTTTCATTTGCAAAACAGTTCATTTGACTTTTTTGTCTAGAAACAATAAAAACTGTATGTGACGTGTTAGGGAGAAGTACATTCTGTACGCGTTTTCAACTCCAAAATTCCTATCACACCGTTTTACTATACATTTGTTGGATAATGAATGAAAGCACCAATAAAGCTTGGTTCAAATTGATTTGAAAACTAGGAATTCCAGCTCCCAAGACAAATGTTTCATATGTTGATAGGGCCATTTCGATCGGGTTTGTCATCCACCTTCCCGCGATCCAATGAGCAAATGCTTCTAGATATAAATGTAGGCTCACTATGCACACTTTTGTTGAGCCTTCCTTTTGCTAGTTGTGGTTAAAATAAGAAAGGGAAGTATGGGTCATTGTGTTAACAATACTACACAATCAAATTTGTCATTTGTTTGCTGATGGGAATAAGTTTTCTATTACTCGCAGCAAAAAATTGTAGTTTCCATATGTGGCTAATTAGCTTTGATGGTAATTTATTCTTCATACAACTACGTTCAGTAAAAGGTAAGGTCGAGATTCTTGAGTTCAAGAAAACACACGCAAATAATACTTCTCCCTCAGTCCCCCTGTATTTGTTAAATAAATCAAATCAACGTTACAAGGCATGTGTTTTGTAAAGCATATTTAACCCTTTGAACTGACTCCTAAAAAGTGACTTACAGCCGAGTTTGTTTTCATATGATATCTTAAGTTTATATACAGTAAAATAATTACTAAGAGGACAACAATAAGAATCTTATGTTTGCTTTATAAATTTGTATTTCTATCTGAAACAATTGGACTGTAAAACAATAGAAAGGATACGTAGATCTTATATACATTTAAGATTATTATTTTTCTGTTAATCTGTACTTTTTCAAATTTGAAGACAGAATATTAACATCAAATTAAATATTAACAAAAATGCATGGCCAAAGTACAGTCTGCATAATCTTTCCACTTGGGAGCCATATTCGATACCATAGGCGACTTGCATGCGTAAGAAATTGCGAAAACATCCAATATAAATTGCCCTCGGGAGAAAACGGCGAAGCTCGAAGCTCAGCAAGAACGAAAGCGACGCATGATCGCTGGAGGAGCTCTTTTCAGACTATTTATCATGACCCGCCCGCCCGGATATTAACCCTGCTTGAACGACGAGTCTATTTGTTCGTCGAGCTGCTAACAATAGCAAATATTAGCCTATCCATTGCGGATTCAATCTCGTATTAGCTTGTAACCTCGCGTGGATTCGTAGCATGTCCACCGGCTACATTTAGACTACCCGGCTCGCCGTTTGATCGAGCAGAAGCTCGCAGAGCAATTCTCAAGAATCTCGAGCAGATTAGTTATTTCTATACAAATACTCGCGTTGCGAGTGACAAGACAACAAAATTAACAAGATTTTTTGCTCAACCTGACATGTGTTTTATAAGTTAGAAATTAAGAAAAATTATAAATGGCGCTACTCGCAAATGTACGCAATAAATCATGTACGACACACATATGAAGATACTAAATGCGGCCAAAATGCAAAACAGTTTCATAGATTCACAAATGAAAGTTCAGCACAACGACATTAACGAAGATAACTAGCCTAAATTCAGAATAAAGGATGGGTGTCATGTCAACATAATGCAAACGTGCTGGTAAGGATGGTGAAAATCTTTTCAACTAACAGAACAGCATCCAAACGTTTTTTTCATTATTAACCTCCAGCTAGTTCTCATACTGACAAAAAATCACAATATTACAAACAAATAATGAAAGTATACGTAGTACGGTACCTTTAATACAAACGTTTTCCTATTTCGTCAAAAAATAAAAGTATAGTACGCTCTAAGAGTAGTAGAAGACATTGTATTACTATGCAATTTAGGGCAGTATGTTCCAACAGTAGTAAAAACCATGTGGAGAAATGCTTCGTTTTAAATACATTATAATTACTAGCATAGAATGAATGCAGAAGTCCTAGAATTTGTAGTCAACAACAAATTATATCAATAGAAGCGTGAAAAACACGACTGCAATGAGAAAGAACAACGTTCGCGACTAGATCCATTAAATCTGCAGGATAAGTGCAGACTTCAAATGTACTGCAGTTGAAATACTCTGTACAAACGAGTACAAAATAGATTCATACGAAGGTACAGAAAACTGTGTACGGAATGTACAAAAATCATCATAAATAGGGAGTTCTGGTCAAATTGTTTTTTAAATATATTTCGTAAGGGATAAATAAAGACGAAAATTTGCTTGCGTCTTATTCGTAAAGAACTCACGACGGGGCACACACGGTCGATAACATTACTTTCGTACATGCAGACGGAAAAATTATAGCCAAAAAGTCAATACGATGCCGTGGGCATTGGTATGTCCCATCTTACCTCCCACGTGTAAACAGGAAATAAGTAAGCGCAGAAAGTAAATATTCTGAAGATCTCCAATCTCATTAATCGTATACGGTCGTATAAAAATTACACATAAGGACAGTCGGTACTAAATATTATAAAAAATCAACAAATGAAAAAATTAAATGGCATTTTGCTGTGTACATGCGTTCAGAATAAGTTCCTTTAGCCCAATGATCTGAAGGCACACAATGCGTTCGAAAAAAAATATTTCAGACAGCAACATAAATTATCAACTTATTACAACTATTATTATTATTATCAAAGGTAAAATGTGTTGATTTGGACAGTGAATAAGATTTCATCCACCTCCTTTTCAAGTGACATTATGATTCAAATGTCTCACAAATACAGAGTATATAAACAAATATAACCCAAAACAAATAATTTACTGAATAATTCATGCGCTCCAGACAATATCGCTCTAATCCACACTTCGATGTAAATTGAGGTACGACTGGCAATTTTTGGCAACACAAACTACATTTGCTAAATGCTTTGTAGCTGCTTGCAACATCGTACGAAGAAAATAGTGGGACGACGACAACACATACTTTCCGTATTATGTTTTACGTAATATACTATTGTCCCTCGAGTCCTACTAAAACTTTAGCCAAAATCTCTCTTCACCAAAAAAGCGCGGGAGATTCGAAATCATTCTTTATTTTCTTGAAATTTCAGAAGTTTTCAGGAATAAGTCAGTTTTGCCATTCAATTCAATCCTATCTTTACAGCAGATTTAAGGGAGGGAATTTGAGTCCAGGAGACGCCAGTAGTTCACACTTGCTGTTACAACGCTTCCTTGAAGTTGCGCTGGTTCTATATTACCTAAGATGAAACAAATACCAATAAGAATAAAAATGGATTTAAATCTCTAATATTGTAAAATACAGAATGTTCGAAATACACGTGACAAACTTCAACGGCTGAGGAATCAAATGTGACTATTTTTCGCCAATGAAGATGTAGCAGGAAATTTGGTTTAACGAAGCTACGCAACACCTATTTACAACACTGGGACCCAGATTTGTAGGCAACTAATCATACACTGAAGTTTTGCAGACACATGAACCTTCAGTGGATGGCGTGCCCAATGAAAACAAAAACTTCTCGAAGTGACGGCTGTGAAATTTGATTCATGCAAGATAACGGTATTGCGCCCTCTTGAAAGTATTTGGTGCAGTATGGATGCTGCACCAGACTGCGGCTAAAATTCTAGGCGCCAGTTCTGCAGTGTCGTTTTAAATAGAAGATTTGCATGTCGGTGATGGCTCGTGCACGTTTCTTAAGAGGATAAAAGACAAAGAAGTCACATGCATAAACTACTTCAAACGAAACAAGATTACATGCGTCCACGTGCGACAGATTAGAAAGATCTATAGTTTCGGTGGCATCTCAAGACATGCTCTCCTCCCTTAGGATGTAAAACTGCATTATAAAATGTTTTCTCTTCCACCGCAGGAGGCTGTTAGATATGAGCAATTAACATACGAGTTAGTCATGCAGAAGGAAAGGCTGACAATTCCTCCTCCGAGAGATTTAATAGATCGTTTTCGCGTCGGTTAGAGCCGCACATAGGTTGAATCCCTCCATCAAAATAAAGTTCCTTACAGCTTAAAGCTCCTTACATCAAAATATTAGTCTACATATTGAGACATCAGAGCAATTCTTCAAAATCCGCAAAACGGCCACGCAGAGGCTTCATGTTCCCAAACAGGTGATAATCCTTAGTCTTAACCTAGTCGGGAGAGTATGGTGTGTGTGGCAGCACCGTGAATCCCATTTTATCAATGGCAGCAGTAGTCTCGCCATTCGCCTGCCAACTGATGGCACTGTTCGGCATCTTTTAGATGGACTGCCCCTATGCTTTTGTTGCTTTTATTGTGGTTTCGTTCGTGGCTCGTGGTAATGGAGCCATGTTTCATCACAGGTCACAGGCTTAGGCATGAAGTCGGCTGGATCTTGATCATGGCGTTGCAAAAGTTATCCGCAAACGTCCACACACCTCTGCGTTTGGTCTGCAGACGAGAGTCTAGGCACCCACCTGGATGACACCTTCCCTAACCTTAAGTGGCACGATCCGCCGCAGGGTGTTTCGGCTAATTCTCGTGTCTGCCTCCTACAGCAATATGTAATAGTATGTCTCACACAGGTATTTCCAAACGCAAGTTGAGTAGTACACCAGTGCCCTGACGTTTTGCAGCCACGTGCAACGCTTCACAGTCAGTGGCACATCGCCCAGGGGCGTAGATATCGCCTCCAGAAGCGTGGGATACGAGGAGGCGCTGCGGCGGCCGACAAAATGTACGGCCTAATCAACTGCCTCAATCTCCGATGAAACCTTCCGGTATGTTGATACTCAAACGTACCAGGTGGCTCCTTTAAAAGTTTTGTGAGGATCTTCGCACGCCCACACGTGACTGTTTCTGGTATTTGAAATGTAAGATTTCGAAAATACGTGCTCGTAGTGACGTAGTGAAGAAAATGAGGCACTCCCGTGACATCCGGTTAATGTCCTGAACCACCTCTCTCGGTAAGTCAGTTTCAAATTCGAGGAGCTGCGAGACCTTTCTCTGTAGTATGTAGTAGTATGAAATAAAACAAAAATATTGTGCCACCGTTCGGGGAACCGCGAGCACGGAAAGTGCGTACTTACTTAATATCATAAGGAGAGGCTTTCAGAAATGTATAGGCATGATGAATTTCCATTGTGCCTGGCGGTGAGTCGAAGAACACTTCCTATCAAACAAGGCTCTTGTGATATTCTTTACATTGTTTCAAGAATTTTCGCTGCGCCGACAGCAAATAGAAAACACAGAAAATAATCTGACACTGTCTGGCGGTCTAAAGCGGCTATGGATGAAAAATTTTCATATCCAAGAGCGAATCCAACAATCCTAAGTTTATCCTAAAACAATGCAATAAATTCCTTTCTTTTAGAAAAACACATCAAAGCTGGAAAAACAGACTGCTTCACAAAGCTACGTATTGTGTAAACTTACGTATTGTATTACAACACAACGGCGCAGTACAAGGCCCGACATCGCTCTGTGAAAGCACCGTACTCAACGAGATCGATGACAATAAAGCCAGCTTCTTCCTTCCGTCTTCGTCAGAATAAGCAGGGGATATTTTAGCCAGAGCAAATGCTCCGCATATACACGTAGAAAGCTCGCATGAATAGTAATGCTCTATAATTCCTTATCTTCTATCAATCTCCTTATTTATCAATCAGCTCTCTTACTCAGTCACGCAAGAAAATAAGATGGTCGGATGGTCGTCCTCCAATATAATTCTAAAAATGTATTCAGTAATAAAGTGATGATTTTTATTTAAACTACAGTCAAAATATTTCGAATCCCATCAGGATCCATCCCATTTTCACCGTTGTAAAGTAAATAAAACAACTACTTACCATCTTTTCTTTACTCATCAAAATCATAACTGCAGCTAGTTACAAATTATTTGAATTGTTTTTCTGCCAATTAGGGTATAGACTTTAGTAGAGGTCACTTCAAGCACAAAATCAGAAAAATAAGATTTGGTGTGCCACTTGCTTTATACTTGCAGAGCATGCCTCTTCTAGTGGTAAGCTCTAGAACGATTTTCCCATTTTTATAAAGAAATAATACGTTGAAAACATCTTATTAATATTGCAATTGCACTAATCCACAATGAACTGGTACTTCCTTAAATTTAAAGTATCAAACAAGTTCGGGGGAAGTATATGTAGTGCAAATACCGAGTTACGAACTTGGGCCATTACCAATTTTTTTTTTAAAGGGCAACTTTTTTAAGCGTCCAATACGAGGTCGAAGTCCGGATTCAGAAAGAAATAGACACAACATGCAAAAAACTGGAAATCGGCCATTTCTATGTAACTTCTAAGCATTTCCATTTCTTACACTGAACTCAATCCTGTGTGCAGCGTAACCGGCAGGGAGGTCCTAGGACTCTAGTCCCTACAATGGTAGATTTTCAACACTAGCTACACGCTACGTCTAGTTCAGCCGCTGTCTGGAAAAGAACTCTAGCGGCCGGCTACTCTGATCGGTCGTTTTCCGAAGTTTCTCAATCAATACCAGGCGAATGCCGAAGCAGTGCCCTAACTCACGGGCTGTGGACCGCGCGCAATCTTTTCTTCCTCTTCCCAGTCCTTTCCTTCCCCCTTACACACACGTCCATTTACAAGGACTGTACTACCACCCACATATGGAGACCAGTCGGGAGCTTACAGTTTTCCCGGGCAGGGGCGGTCTCCACAGGACGATACCTGGAGGGGGAATATCCGGTGCCAGATCTCACCATCCAGCAGGGAAAAAAGGTCACCGCTCCCTCCCGAGATAAAACATTAAGTACAAAACAGTACCTTATCAAACGAACCATGGACCGCGCGATCGTTCTTTCCTCATCCTTATGCCCTCTTCCTACGTTTCACACACGCGCGCACGCACGCACGCACACACACACGCACGCGCGCGCACACACACACACACACACACACGCACACACACACATGGACTATACTGCCGTACATCATGGTGGAAAAAGATGGGTGAGCTAGTCCAGCGCACCGATTTATGCTCCTACTGCACAGCACCAGTTTGCTTCACGAACCATATAACCACTACACGGGGACTTCGTTTGAAAAGCCATTCAAGACGCTCGCCGCCATGTTGCATGGAGAGCGAGAAGTGTTGAGAAACATTTTGAAAGTGGAATAAAGTGACAATTTTTGATGGTGACGCAAACTGTGCCTGAATCTCATTGGTTGATGTCGGATACCATGCGCAATACATGCTGCACATGACGGAAGACCAATCGGGAGCTCAGGGCTCATCCTGGCTAGGGCGGCGCTCAGCTGGGGAGGTACCTGGGAGATGAAAAACCCGCGTGTCGACTTGTAGGTTGGCGCCAGATCGCAGTTCAAGCGGAGAAGGAGGACCGCGAGCTGTAAACAATTAACACGTACTACACTTGCAGGACTAACGACCATAGCATTTGAGTCTCCCGGAAACGCTAAATAATCTATCAAGTAATCCAGAGTAGATTAATAACGTCAACATTACGTAAGTGTTGCTCCACACAGATGGCAGCGGGGATTGGCAGGAAAATTAGAAGCGAAGGTTTATCACAAATTCTGGCGCAGCTAAAAAACACACACATTGTAATATAAATAGTTAATTAATTTATAATGAATGGAAATCGATAAAACACTAGCTCATAGTCATAACTTCGCAACACAGCCACATTTATTTAAAGATTTTTCTTGTATTGCACAGTACATATTCATCATCCGATGTGACTGTTCTTGACAGAAGATCAATTGCATTCACAATTACATCACGTACATCCAATTCAAAATTCATAATGTTCGTTCACGTAACAATTCTATCCTGACCGCGAAAACGCCCGCTGCAATGGGCTGCAGTGACGAATTTCGCAGTGGAGGTGAGGCTGCGTCGAGCCCTCGCTTTAAAAATTCTTGGATTGGATAACGCGCTGGCCTAGTAGATCCCGGTCATTGCCAGGAACGCATGCCGTGTGCGCTTATGCTTAAACCCGTATGATGTATGTAAATTGTACTCCAGGCAGCATACCACCTCGATCCGCGACCACCAACCAGTCCCTTCATATAATTTTGAAATTTATTCTTTTTAAGAGACCACTTTCAGGAAATAGTAAAAAATACTGTACGTAAACAGTAAATTAGCGACATTAAACCGCTTTCGCGTGACACGTCGCCCTGTGTTTGAGCTGCAATCCTGGACGATAGATGGGATTCCGGTAACAATATACCGTTGCCACAGATATCAGGGCTGGCGATTGACCTTAAGTCCGAGTGGGTCGTTGACCCTAGTAGGCGTTCCCCCTCCCCCCACCATTTCCCACCGAAAATGTATATGAAGGGAAAAATACAAAACAGAATTTTTTCAAATTGTCTTGTTTATCATTAAATTGTCATCATAATTATTTTATGTAAAAATAATTGTTATCACAATTATTTTATATAAGTTCAGCATTTCATTTCTGTAATGCAAAAACACGGCAGGGCTTTGCATTTTTTTATACAAACTCATTTAAAAATTTCAGAAAATAGATTTTGTCCGTCATGTTGCTATAAATACATATAATTGCAATACCGTTGAGTCGATCTTGCAACATAGTTAATCGCATATACGTTTTGAATCGACGCAATACCGAGAAACGTCCCTCATTTCTAGAATTTGACGTTTATAGACTATTTCTCTCCTCCCAAATTCCGAGTGGTAAATTATTTCGTGCGAGTGTAGCTACTCACCATACCCACATTATCCGCCGAGAAGGACTGTTGTGTTCTAATTCTAGCTGCTAGCTCCGTTTTAGTTTCAGTTCTCATGTGGCGGCGGAAATGAAGTGGCCTAGCGTTTAATTCTCTGAATTATCGAGCCTTCCTTACCGAATATTAAAACTGTAAACACGTTGAACAAGTTTACACGTTTAACCAAGAGAAGGAGATATGAATACGGCTAAAAATGCTGTTATATAGGAAATGTGTTTGAGAAGTTATTTACGTCAAAATATTCAAAAAGCCTAATTAAACTTTACCAATTTTTTTTTCGTAATTCGAGCACACATACTAAAAGGTGTTAAATATGTACATTATGCCAAAATAAGCATTTTCTTTAACAACCGATACCTAGTAATAAAAGATCGCGTTTAAAAATATTAATTCGACATAGTAAGTAACCACGGTTCCATATGGGTAAATTGTTGTTAGTCCAATGTTTTCCAAATCCCATACAGCTCTCTGAACACCCTTTTTTGGTCAGTAGATAGTCAGAACCTTGCAGAACATAACCCATTTCATCTCTAAAATAGTCTGTCACTTCAGAATAAATTATCAGCAAAGTTAATTGGATTTAAATATGTAAAATGAATATCCATTGTGCGTCATGCTGCTCTCATCGCTGCCAAAACGACTAATGTACAACTCACCTTCATAGAAGCATTTCAAACGTTCACGAAGAAGTAGAACATTCTGCAGACCCCCCCCCCCTGGTCACTACACAAAGTCCATTTCTTTTCATTACAGAAAGTTCTTTTGAAAGAGAAAATTGCTTCATAGGAGAGGCCAACTTTGAACAGACAGCACGTAAACTGAGCGTTACAGCATTATAGGCCCGATGTCGTGCAAGAGTGACAATGCTGATTATACGGAGAGTTGATATTAAATTACACAGAATATTATAACATCTCTCTACTTTTATAGTGAAACATTTTTTTCCTCAATTTCATTTTACTTAGATTTCATGTTTCCTCACTTTTCTGACCACCCGAGCAATGGCGTGGGAGCATTCAAAAGAACTCTCTCTCTCAAAAAAATGAAATAGAAAGTTTGATAAAAACTCATTTTAAAGAAAACTACTTCAGTAACGTAATTCGAGCCCCGCCTATCCACACATGTCTCACCCGGCCGCCTTTATAATTCCAGAAGTCTCGCATCATTTCCTTACGCGTTCCTAATCATTTCCTGACCTTCCCCGAAGGTTCACCACCAGTCCCGTAAAAAACGTGTCCCTGGACACAAAAACATCGTTTTAAGTGCTTTAAACGCATCCTTTCTGATTTTGATGTGTTGCAGTAATTTGAATTTGTCTTAATCTAAACTTCTACGTGTTTCGTCTAAAAATCTCTTTGATGCACCTCTAGGGAGTAATTCCCTACATGTCAGCATTACACTTCTGGGAATTTGTGTCCATAGTTTCTAACAAATGAGAAATCTGTCATGTGTCACGATGCATTCGTACATAGTGCTACCTTTCATTTCGTACTTACGTACGTCTTTCTAACTACTTCCACACGCATTTTACATGTGGAGGGATTTTAACATATGCGCACGTGCGCGCGTGTATGCGTTGTGGACGTTCTCTAGACCTCTGGAAAAGTACATTAAATTGCGTGCAGAGCATAAATGGTGGATGTTTCCGTGGTGGTAATTCTGCATAGCAGTTGGCATTTGTTACATTAAAAGCGCGGAATATTCACCGCGATCATTTCAGTGAAACCCACCAGTGCAGCGTAGTAAAATACATATTTGATATACCAGTTATTGTTATTATCGAGACAAATACAATTTTTGGCAAATTTCAAACAGAGGATTACTCGTATAAATTATGAACGTAATTGAGGTGCGAGTTGACAAATTTTCACGGCTTGCATGGGAAGTCATTCAATTTAAAATTACAAAGATTTTAATTTAATTAATTTTGCGACAATTATTGTCAAAATGTACAATTTTAGATAGATATTTAACATTCCTGTAGCATTTATGCAACCTGGTGGCAGAACACAACAATTTACATATTACAATTAGGAGTATTGATACTAAGTAACTTTTGCCATGTGTTTATTTTATAGACATTTGCAGGTCAGAATTTAAAACGGTTGTCTTCCATCTTTAGTTCCTTCCGGCTTTGTATTTGATATTTTTTGTATTCCCTCGAAATCGGTGAATTGACTTTTGGCGTTTAAGTGAACATTCCTCCTGAAATATCGTTTCTTCAGTGCCTTAGCTAAGAGAGTGCTGCGCAACTGAAGAGCCAGAAGCGAGAGGTTACAAGCCTAGACGATACTTTCAACGTCTCTTCAGGGCCCCTCTTCTTCCTGGGTGTCGGCTTGGTTCGGAGGAGCGCAGCGTGTAACAAAACGAACGGTGATGAAACACAGAAACATACCGATAAGAGCAGCCGGCAGTTGGAATTCTTCTCCAGACAGAGGCTGAATCCGACCTAGCATCTAGCTAGAGTCGAAAATCCACCCCTGTCGAGACGCTGTGTACTAGGTCCAATTAAGTGAAATGGTCCGCATATACATCTTATTATTTCACTTTATTTGTCCGCTTTCAAAGCACGAAGATGGATGAACATACCCATTTGAAGTTCGCCTGAACTCCACACGAAATGCAAACCTTCGGTCTTACGTATATTAATCTCCGGAGGTTGTGTTGCCCCTATTAGAACACATTTCTCCCGATGTAGATGAGTTGTTACAGCCTTTCTCTCTTCTTTGCAGAAGTTGAAACAGAAAATGCGATCGAAATTTGGACACAATATTTATATCTATTACAAATAAAATTGCAACATTTGCTCACTAACTCCTAGAAAACTCAGCTGATTTAAATGATTTTGGGGCAATTTGTAGATCCCATCTTCGGATCTGAGAGCATGAATCAAAATCGTTATTAACATTTTACTCGGAAAAGTACGGATCCAAACTGCTCTTGCCCAGTTAACATTTTCATTCAATTTTCTGATCCCAACTGGCAGATTTGTGATGTTATTTTCTAATAAACAGACGTCACTTTGCCGACTCTAGTAGTACACGACCCGTTTTATAATATATATTTCATTAAATATCCATACATTTTGCAATATATGAAAACAAATACCCGGAATCTGTAAGTTAAATATAATTTAGGAAATTGGTTGAATGGTTTCAAGTCATGTTCTTTTTCGTTTAAATTCGTTTCAATCGGTAAAAAAATACTAATGAATAATTCAGAGTCAATTCTGGGATTCTCAAACACGATACCAAAATTTAGGAAAACGCCAATGTTACTGAACTAACGACTCCAATAATGTCCATTATCGGAAAAGAGAAAGGATTCTCAACGGAGAAATAAAAAACATATGGTACAAACTCTTGAGCAGTCACGCTGTCGCAGTGTGACGCAAACTGCATTTTAATACAGAAAGTAAGCTCACAAAATACAGGAATAATTAAAACAGACTAAAGTACGACAGTTACAAGATTCGGGATTCATTTAAATTTTACTCGTTCATTTAAATTGAATTTTAAAGAAAATATTGTTTGCTTAAAGCTGTCCGAGTCCACTACAACCAACTACTACATTTCTAGTAACCCGAGAGATGGTTCCCGACCTCACAGCACATACTCGGAAGGGGGAGGGCACTCTCCGCTAGATTAGTGAGAGATTCGCCTTGTGATTAAAGCGTAATTATTGTGATTACAATGGTAGAATCTGTTATATACATTTATACCACCAACAGAGTCCGAAAATGAATAAATCTATTTATCTTACTGGTAAATAGTGGTCCTCATCTTTCGTTGACTCCAGTGGAAAAGTGATGAAGTGCCCTTAATCTGTAGTGTGTAACCAAGAAAATTCTGAGTACAGGTCTCTATTGCCATCAACAATCCGGTAAGGGAAATGGTATTAGAAGATAAAGCTTTGCCTAATATTTATTTTCGTATTCGTATGGTTTCAGTTGCTGAAAGCCAACGCAATACCCGCATCACGGCCGTCGCTCAGTCTACCCGGAGCAGCAAGACCGTAGACACACGATTTAATGACGTGATGTAGCGAGGTTTCAATAGGAAGTAATTGGTGGAACGAAGTTCTGGGAAAACGGAATGAAATACAAACAAAATGAAACTCCCAAACCAGCTACACCCCACTACACAGGCCCACCGCAAATTGGACAAGGACTTATAATTCGCCACCCCGAGGAGGAACTCTAGCACGCAGCTCGCCCCGCCCCG
>BOPP01000086.1:1370564-1397022 GCA_017312745.1 Gryllus bimaculatus | reverse complement strand
GTGTCGTTTGCCCATCAGCGCCTGTTCGCCACCCAACTGTCTCCTTGGGGTGAGGAACGTCCTCCCCTTTTTCATTAACTACCACATTCCCAGAAAAATTTAAGATATCACATCCCATGGCTTGAGATAACCACACTCCTAGCAGTCGTTACAAAAAGCAATCTTAGAACCACGTTCCGTAACATGTTTAGGGAAATCTGTGGTCTACACCAAAAGTATTATTGTTCGTCCGTCGGTGGCACAGTGGTGCCCGAGGAACCTTCAACCTTGCAAAGTAGAATAATTTGTATAATGGCCCGTCTGAAACTATGTGTGCGTATTGTACAAATTACAATGATCGAAAAGAACTTTTTCTGACACCAGTTCTCAGGCACATTGCCGGGGATAGAGACAATATAAAATATTGAAGTAACGTCGATATCTGGTAGACAAGTGGCATACGAATTAATGTTCGTGCTAAACAATTACGAAAAATTGTCTGCCACCGGTTCAATCGAACAGGTGTGTTCAGTTCGTGGGAAAAGATCGTAAAACAGTAGTAATCTGAAGCGACAAAACATCAAGACGACCTGGAGAACTGAAAGAAATGTATTCTACTAATGTTATGTGTTTTGGTTGAAGTACATTAAAACCTAAACCATTGGTGCTAGTACAGCACGTACTTACTACTCCGTACTTCCACGCACAATTGCACGCAAAGTACTCAAATTTTCGAAAAATTGTGCATGACCTTATTTCAATATCTATCTTTAAGGAACAGATTTCTTTCAGGGCAAAAATCTCTATCTTTAATATTTTAACTGTGGGAAGACACCGAAAAAAATTGAACTTTTGCAATTTTCAAAACATCCGGGTTCATGAGACTTGCACCATTCTTTTAAACGTCCTTCACACAATCCAACAAGAAAAATAATTTTAAAAAATTGAGCCATTTTTTTTTTAATTTGGAAAATTTCCTTAGGGCTTCATGAAAAGTACCCCCAAAACTAAAATATCGGTATCAAATTCAAGGGGCCGCGACATCAGCCAGGGAATATCAATTTTGAAGAAAATCGGCTGAACGGTTTAGCCGCTATTGTTGTTCACAGACGGACAGTCGATTTGCCGTCATTCGACTTATCGATATGAAGGACCCACAAAACATGGATTTTAACTATAAGTAACAGTATGTAACAAGATTTTTTTCTTCTAAATTTAGCCACTCGATTTTTCCAATTTTTCATAAGCAGGGCCCTGTAATAAGAGCTTTTCTACCGAAAATTCGCCGCAGTATAACATCGTAGCGAGAAAGAACAAATTGATTACACCGGTAAATGTTCTGACCAAAGCTCGATTAAAACTTCCTGCGTCAAACACTGAGCGTCGCACTTACGTTCCGGAAGTCTACGAGCTGCGTGACGAGGGTGCCATCCGAGCGCTGGAACTCCAGGGTGACGGCGTCTTCGCTGACGTTGGCCGCGATGGTTTCTTGCAGGACGTCCCCGCCCTACGAACAAGCGCCAGCGTCATTCGCAGCCGCACAAATAGACGAATCTGATCTCTACACGCACTTCGGGAAGGGACTTCTGAGGGCACGTGGCGTAGCGACGCTCTTAGGAACACGTGCCCCCAAATGAACTTTGAAAAACATTTTTCTCGTCATTTAGGATTCTTCATTCCCATGCACTGGACCACTGAGCGTCATTGACAAGAGCTCGCATCCACCACACTGTCCCCGAGTCCGTGTGCCATTGCTTAGGAATGAAAGGAGTTTTGAAATTTGATTTTCCGAAAAAGAAAAATCCATTTTCGTGTAAACCTCTATCCTCAACCGAAGTTTGTCGGTGGAAATCAGATTCATCCCATACAAATATAATACTCATTAATCATAAACTGTATGATGTGAGAATAAAAAAAGTCTTGAAATCTGTATTTACAACAAATCTTCACTCACTCAGGTACAAACGTAAGCCAAACAAATGACCAAATTCAAACGACTTCGACAATACATTCCGCATGCCCCAAGACCACCTCCGTGCATCTAAACAAAAATATGTAAACAACGAAACTACATGAAAATACCACCATTCATGTATGTTCAACTGGAAAGATAAACAACGAAAAAGTTGTAGTCATCCGCTAAATTTGGCCGGCATGATCAGTGACAAACAACTTCAACAGTTCACTATCAGTAATCAAGCGCAGACTGCAATACGTAGAAAATGCATCATACGACGCTTCTACCCACGTGCACCCGTGAGTAGTTTGCGACCGCAGACACCTCGACGATCTAACTCTACAACGGGGACTAGGCTTTCGAAAAAGATGAGACACGGAAAACTTAATTGTATTTTTAGACGTTTTCCTGAGGCAAAATATTCAAAATAAACAGAGTTAGCGTTAGATGAAGAATAAAATAGTGATGCTTCATCACATACGTTCTCGTATTTCGTCTAACATTTGTAATTTTCGAAAATTCACAGACCAATGAAATCGAGATTTGCGTCACTCGTTTATGCTTCCTTTGCTCTATCCTTTGAACAAATTTAAAGAAAAAAAGTGTAACGTTTTTGGAGAAAAAGTTTTTCCTTATATATTGCATTGATTTCAAGCACAAATTAAGCAGAAAGTACTATTTTTTTAAGTTGTACATGACCTTTCTCGAAAGGTCTGATTTTTAAAACATTTCAATTAAGACAAACATTCTTATCTTCAATATTGTACTATTGCAATGTTTTTTGCAATACCGAGTTCATCGAAATTGAAACCAGCCTGTGTTCTTCAACATCCTTTGGAATATACCGGGGAAATATTAAAAGAAAAAAACTGAAGCCGTTTTTGCGACGATTAAATTTTGCCTATATTTCACGCAAAATTACATGAAAAATACTCATTTTCAAAAAATTGTACATGACCTTATTTAAAGATCTGTCATTGAACAACACATTTCATTACGAAAAAAATATCTTCTGTATTATAGTTGTAGGAAGACGGCGAAAAAAAATTAAACCTTTGCAATTTTCCAAAAATGAGGTATTTTACCAAAAATGAATCCCGCGCCATTTTTAAGTGTTCTTCACGCTATCCGAGGACAAAGTTTAACGAAAAAACTTGAAGCCAGTAGTGACAAAATTTTTAAAATGTAGATACTTCATGTAAAGTATCCCCAGAAATCAAAATAGTTTACACGCGCAAGGCCTAAGAGTTTCTTCAAATCAATCACAATAATTTTAAAGTAAAATCGTCTGAACGGACGAAGTGATGGGCGGATGGATAGACGCGCGGACAGACGGGCGGACAGACGGGCGGGCGGAGAGATGGACTGGCGAATAGACGCCCGGGACTCTCAAAACCTGGATTTTGACTAAACAACGCGCCACAAGTACTTTACTACGAATGCTACAACAAGATCTATTAAGTTTTTCGACACCGGGGCCCGACGATAAGAGTTTTCTGCCGAAAAATTGACAATTTCCGCCGCACGATTACAATACTTTTTTTACGAAGGAAGGCCAGTAAGCAAAATGCAGTGATTCGGAGAAGCCTCCTCCACTCTACATCCCACTCATGAAAGGAGAGCCCTTGACTGGTGTTCTCACTCATTTTAATCGGCCTCCTTGTGCACCATACCAGTAAATAGCGCAAAGTATTTCTCGTTCTTCAAATATCAATTTCATCAAGCATAATTTAATTGATACGCTTATTTACAAAGTGGAGTATCTCCAAGAAATACAATTTTTCAGGAAGATCAATAATTAAAATTCAACCTAATATTATAAGATTAGATTCGACGTTTCTCGGACACCATTTAACATAGAAAAAACGTTATTTTTAACAAAATATTTGGCAGCATAAGAGAGAAGCGTCTTAATACAACGTATTGATACGTTAACTTACGAAAAAGGAAATAAAGATAAGTCACTTTGAAAATAAGCTCTTCAATTCCTAAGTCAATGTATTATCGATATTTGGGATGTAATTAATCGTAGGTTCTTGTTAAATGGCGGCAACGATTTGCACCTAACAAAAGACTAGTACGTAGTATGAATATGTTAAATGTAGTGAGCATAATATGAATAACAAATATGGTAAACGTACGGTCCTAGGTTTACAATAACTTAACAGATTATCTTTAAAAATCGACATACGAGTAAAATGTGCTCAAATGGACGCAATAACATATCATACTTGAAAAATAACTGTGAAAATAGTTTTTTCAACAATTAGCGCAATACAGCGTATGCTACAGTGAAGAACGTCGACCTAAACTCTGTTCCAAGTGGATGACCGGCTGAGTTAAGTTGAGCATTGCCGCTGTCGCGGCAGCGACTCTGTCCGAAAGATACCAGAGTTCGAGTTCGGATGCTGACGCTTTTTCGTCACTAGTTACATAGCTAGGAAGAATTCAGCCGCTGTCTGGAGAACACTAGCGGCGGGCTGTTCCAATCGATAACTTTCCGTGGTTTCTCCGATCTATACCATATGAATGCCGGAGCAGTGCCCTCACAAATGGGCCATGGACCGCGCGCGATATTGTCTTCGTCTTCTTTGATCTATCGTTTACCATTACACTGACGGATGAGAAATGTATATGTACTACACTGCCACACATCTCGGAAGACGAGTCGGGAGATTAGAGCTTCTCTAATGGAATGGTGCCCCCCCCCCCTGGGGGAGATACCGGGAGAGGAATTTCCCCACAAGTTCACGTGTCGGTTGCCCTACGTCTTAGCATCCAGCGGGGACGGAATCTTCGCCGTCTCTCGGAATACAACATTCATTACACTAATAAGTTTAATGGCCATAGTAGTCGACGTGCCGGAAACAATCAATCTCAATAGATTTCAAAGGAAAGTTCTCCCAATCAAGTCTCAAAAAAGCCTGCAATACACCCTATGTTGGCACCCAGAAATGAAACATCGAAGTATTTTGATAATAACTCCCCCAACACAATGAATGAAATTGACATAAATGAATTGGACATAATGTACATTTGTATTTGATTTGTACACCTGCATTAAAAAGCTTTATAATACAATATAAGGACATTACAATGCCCTGTAGCAGAACGAGATAATTACGAAAACACTAATATATTTACCAATTCAACAGTTTTCATTTTTAAGCTATTATTAGTTACTCGAAGAATCGATGACATTCGTAGCGCGAAGCCCATGAACCTCATCTGATGGGAGCCTTTAAAAATTAAATCTCAATTTATCAGTCACATGTTTGGACACAAATATTCAAGTCGACCACCCGCTCTCCGGTTGCTGGCCAATGAGAAACGAAGAATCGAACCACGACCCTAACTGCGCTCCAGCCTCCGCTGCAACGCGTGGCCGGTGAAGGCGATCGCTGGACGTTGCCCAGGTGACAGGTGGCCGAAACATTACCTCATACAGCCGGGAATCTGCCGGAATCAATACCACACGTCTTCGTTGGCGTCGTGGTATCCGCGATAGGCACGCGCACGTGCCAGCGCTAATTCACGTCGCGCAGTTGTGTTTTTCTTTCGCTTGGACGCGTAACGTCTTCACACGCACATCGACCGCCGACGAAATGTTACTCCACACGGAACCACGCCAAAGTTTACACTTCGACCAAACCACAACACATTGCGTCTTCGCAATTTAACAAACAGACACTTTCAGTGTGATACTGCTTGTGTACTCTCGTTCTTCAACTGACGACCAACAATGCCTACATTATATAATAAAAATAACACGAAGTGAAGGTAAAAAAAATTGCCTACATCCTCACTTTGTCTGCAATCCATATGATGCTGTGTCCATTTGTAATATATGAATGTAAATTATATGTGAAGAATTCCCCATTTGTAAATTATACGAGAAAATACCATGTGACAGCTCGAAATACACAATAATGATGACCATTAATATAAAATATCAATGAAGTAGACCACTTTTTATTCACAAAGGTTTGCATCCCACAAAAGTACTTACACCGATAACTCATTGCGTTGTTACCGGTTTTAAAAAAATTATTTTAAAAACATTTACACACATAATCATCCAAAAATTATTTCACAATAAGCTGGAATACAAACAATATCACTGACAATTAATGCTGAGGTACGGGATTTAAGTCGTTGTGTACGTATGGATGACATCAAACAACCCTTTTGTAAATAAATAGTAAGCGCTAAACATTAAAATTATCCAATAATTTTATAACACAGCATCTGAGGGCAAATGTGTATACACTTTGGATACTGCTTCAACCCCAGCACTCATCGCTATTTCACAATTATTACTCTCAAATTATCACGCTATAAGTGCAAATAATGTAAACTAAAAACTGAAATAAAAAAGAATGCATATAAATAAACGTGCACCTGATATGGGGTTCCAAATTAGATAACAAATTGTTGTAATAAAATGTTGCATATTACAGCAAACACGTACATGCGGTATGATCATAAATAAAAGCGGTAAATAATTATAATGGAAATATTACAATCATCAAAAACCGATGTAAACAACACAAGGAAAATTGTCGTGTGTGAAGTTGATCTTCAATAAGTAGCAAAGAACAGTGAAATTTTAAGAGACATATTGCACATTATTCGCATCTTTTACACTTGCTCTATTCGACAGAAAACGTGAAGATGCACTCTTGAAGAAGCCGTCTGAGGAGAACGAACAAGTGATGAGCTTACAACAAATACCTAGGTCACTTGTCAACACAGGATCAACATAACCTTCAATTCCTATCAATCTCGTAAAAATATTGAACTCTACTATTTTTGCTAATCAGACAATTTCACATTAATCCTTTTAATGCAACAGAAAAATATTACCCCTCAAAACACACCTGTCAGAAACAATACAGTAAAAAAGAAATATCCAAAATATACTGCACTGACATAAGTCATAATACCTGATTTTTAACATTTATAAGAAGTTGTGTGTTTCCAATATTGATGAAGTACAAAAAATAGAAGAAGCCTACATAGCAGGCACAACTAGAATCACGACCACACGTCATTTTACACCCAATTATCCAATCCTCGCTACCCCACTCCTATCATCTGACCATCACAGGCGCTCATCCACAACTGGCATCGCTTAGTTTTAATGTGCTTGAGCTTGCTGTACGCACTGCTAGAGTGCAGCACATGCTGCGACAAATTCTCAGAGCGCGTATTTTGAAAAGAGATGCAAGGGAATGCTGAAGAGGGTGCGTTACATCGGGGTAGAAGGGTGTTAGTTTAGTGTTACATAATGCTGCTACTTTTTTATTTTTTTAACATCAGACATAATTCCTTTTAACACCACGTCAAAGTTTGAAATATAATTGAATTGATGCCTTATTTTACCTGGCGAGACTCGGGCCATGAGGCCCGTTCTTCCGCCTGACCACGCAAATTTCGTTACGCTCCTTTCACCCACTAGCGAAGGAAGGAGGTAATTTTTGGGCGACGAAACAGGCAATTTTACTTTCGCTCAGAGGCGTCATTTAGGCTTGAGGGTATTTTACATGCAAGTATATCTACTAACATGGGACAGCCAGCTTTACTTCCCCTCCGAAGAAAGGCGCACGAAGGATTTTTTCGGCCTTAAAAATCCACGGCTTCGATCGAGTTTGAAGCCGCCAACTTGGGTATAACAGTTCCAGACAGTCCGATACGCTAACCGTTACACCATCGCCGCCGCATAATAAAATATAAAATAAATTAGATAATGTAATATAAAACAAATATTAAAAATGTATGATATATAAATAGTTACAATAAATGTAAGTATTTTTCTCCAGTTATTGATTCGGTTGGATTAAGAAGAAAGGATTAAAAGCTGTTCTATAGTACATTCTAGTATACAATAAAATTGACTCGTCTATGCGTCATCCGCGACGGCGTGTGCACTGCCTGATGCCACATATTTTCTAGCCTGGACATCCTTCCTTCACTACAGCATTGACCCTCATCTTGTTGTTTGAAACAGTCAGCATTGCCAAATAATTCTGACTTTATGTTCAACTCAAAATTAAGTTTTTAAGTTTCAAAATTACAGAAATGAAATGAATACAAACTGTTACATCAATTATTTGTAAAATTGTAAATGTTTGGATTTTGACGCAAGCGTAAACAATTACGTAATTATTTAGAACGTAAGTATGCGTAATTATTACGGGGAGAAAGCTTCAATGAGCGTTACAGGGACAGAAACCCAATACACGTTTCAATGAAACGTCAATTTATTATTTGATATAGTGCTTATAGCAGAAAATTTGTTAATTTTGTTTGCATGCACACAACATACACATGACTACATTGATGAGCAATAAAAACATTTTCATTTGTACGAGCGGATATATGTCGATGTACTGAGAGTTACCTTGTTGGTTGGTTGGTTTGATTAATCAAACTTTTAATTAAATCCCTTAGCCTTCTATAATACAAACCTACTTGGTTAAAAAAAATCATCGAATAGGTGCCATGTTCAAGAGGGTACGGTGAAAATTCCGAAAATCAATCGAAAGAGTAGAGAACGCCTGTTACAAAAGTAAAGGTGTGATTCAAAGAAGGGTGTAGTATTCAAAGTAAAGGTGTGATCCATTAATATAATTAAAAATTAGTCATCAGATGCTTTCCTAAGCAAACACAGAATACTCTAATTAACGAATTCCATGAGAACAGTATTTGGGATGTTTGTTAATTTGAGTCCTTTATAAAGAGAGTTTTATGAAAATTCACTTATGACATTACACATAAGACACAATTAACATACAAGTAACTTCATTTGCTGTTTAGGTTTATTTTACAAACAATATTTTTTCTGGAAAATAACTAGTTGTATACAGTGTTTTTGAACTCTTAAATTGTTCACTACAGCACTCCCAAGATTGTCCCAAGACTGGAATTGTCAGACATGATATTAATGACTAATATTTTGAGTGCATGACTGACTCCATTTACATCCATGCGTTTAGTAGTGGCGGTGGTGATGGTGCACAAACATGCTCCTAAAGCGCAAATAGAAGTCGCGTTTTAAGAATTCCAAGTAGTAGCAAGGGCTTCCACAACTGCAGCACCGGTGCCGATTCTTGTCATGTGATTCCACATGTTAATCCCGTTACCCGCGATCTTCGAAAAAATTTACATACATTTACCATGTTTCGAATATGTCGCTTGCAAGCAAATGCGATACTGTAAAGGTATTTATGGATCATTCATAAATTACTTAACTCTAAAGTAGGGGAGGGGATTAGAGGCAGCGTAACTCTGCATTACATATGTATGGGAGTCATGGTTTTGTATTAAGTAATGCTGATATTAAATTTTCATAATTCATACTATCATTAAACGTATTTTCTCGGCGCGAAATTCATACAAAAAATATTTTTGAAAAAACAACAAAAATAATTTTTAGTGTCTTAGAACTTAGGAACTGGCAAAAAAAATCTCAAAACTTCATCTCAAAACACCAGTTGTATTCCCCCCCAGATTTTTATCGATTTCTGGGCGATTGTTAAAAGAAATAAAACTAAGACATCTGTAGTGTGTCGTACTAGAGAAAGGGGCTCCTCAGCTGAGTATTTATTCTTGTATATTGTAAGTAGTATAATACAATCTGAAAACTGCACTTTGTTATTTTTTTTTTATTTTATTTTTTTTTGTTTTTTTACTTAGAACCCAAATTTGAGCGGCTATCCGCCGAACAGTGTGTTACAGCATTACAGGCCCTGAACTGTACGAGAGAAACCAATGTAATATTGAGATTAAAATGCACACAAAATCAAATAGGCCCTTTCATTTTACTGAGAAAGTTTTTTTTTTTTTCTTTCAGTATTTTCTCTTCAATTTAATTTTACATAGATTTCATCTTTCATTTTTCTGACCATGGGGTGAGGCACTCAAAATAACTACATCTGCAAAATTGTAAAAGAACCTTAAAAAAAGTCGTTTTTTTGTGGTATGCTAGCTAAAAACATAATTCGGATCTCACCTGTCCCTTTCATTTCCCCACATTCCAATTGGGCCCCCTAAATTCATGACCTGCCACAAGTTGCCTGTGCTTTGCAATAATTTGTTTTGTACTATGTCATAATCTGCAAAATTCTATTTTTTGTCTAAAATCTATTGACTGGACTGGGGCATACTTCCCTAACTACTAGTAGCAGACTTACAGGGTTTTGTGATGGTAGTTTTTTATAAACTGACAAAAACAGTCATCTTTCTTTAGTGCATTATGTACTATTCAAAAGATTATAAAGCATTGAAAGTATGATAATTTGTAGCTAAATTACTAAGTATTCAAGGTCAAATATTAGGTAAGGTACTCCATCAATGTATTAAGGTACTTCAACAATGTATGCAAATGTATAATAAAGACTAAAATAAATTTACAAAAGTGTTGCAGTCATTTTCAAAATATATTTAAAATCATAAGTGCTTTTAGAGGCGGAAAAGGGTTAAGAATAGTTTTTATTTTCTTTAATATGGCCCAGTAATTAAAAAACTCTGAAACAATTCATAACAACCAGTATTTTGAAAGGAATGTTTTAATTTTTTTCAAGCAGGTTCCCATGCAAGATATCGTAATTTTTATTTTTTATTTTGTTTGTTTCCATATGGCACTAAGAAAATACAAAAGATCTCCCTTGTCTTATAGTATAAATTATTTTATTAATTTTCATGTTTTAAAAAAAATGAATGTTAAGTTGATGAAAAACATAACAAGAAAACCACATTTTGGATTGTTCAGGGGTAGTGATGGGAGAGAGCTAATGAAACTTTCAAAAATCTTATTTTTATGTTAGATACATAGTTACTCTACTCGTACATAATTTTATTTTAGGAAACTTTTTACCAACTTATTGAGGGTATCCTTAATTTAATAAAGGCAAATGTTTGAATTTTATATATTCATTTAGGCTTCTTATAGTATTTATTTGCGTCAAAAAACAGTTAAAAACTGTGTGTGATGTGCTATGAGAAGACTTTAATTTAATGTTAAATTTATGTCCAGAATCAAAACAAGGGGCAGTCTCAGCATTAGCTCAAGGATCAGGGAAAGTGGATGAAAACCTGACCCAATGGGGGTCATTGACCCAGAAGCTGAAGTACAATAGTTGTTACAGGATCTTTAGAATTATACAACCCAAATGGTAAATAATACACTAAATGACGTTAAAATTAATATTACTTTCCTTTTGGATGTTCTGTGTAGTCTCTAATTGTATAGAAAAAGTTGTACAGTAGAAAAAATTTTGCTTGGGACTTAAAACTTTTGTATCGAATTTAATCGTTAATGTCATCTGGCAAGGATGTTGTAAAATAATGTACATGTATTATATGTGAATTTTTTGTAGTGAGCTGTTGATACTGTCACCTGATGAATATGATTACTATGTTGAGTAATTAATTATAGTAGTAATATGATTACTAAATCAAGTAAATTACAAAGAGGATAAATTTAACTAAGTAATTTTTATTGCATTAGAAATTAAAGTACTAAAATTTTGTTTAAATGTTCAACCATCAAAATATGTTCTATGAAATAAAAAAATCTCTGTACAATTGGTTAAATGCCCAGAATAAACATGAAGAGGCAACATTTCAACCTTGAAAGCTATCAAAGAGAGACAGGATATAATGTGCTTCCTTGCAAACTTCTCAAAACAAAACACCCACAACCAAAATTTTGTAATGATTGTAGCTGAAGTATAACATCATTTTAGAAAGGTAAAATAGAAAAGTAAGACACCAATAAATAAAATATAATTTATAACTATTTTTAAAATGTATTTTGCTATTAACCAAAACCAAATATATTCCTGAAAGGAAAAGTTTCCACACAACTAGACAATAAGCACAAGACATCAATGACTTACTGTAAAATGTGTCAAAACTAATTTTGATCTTCTATCAAACATGTAAATCCTTAGATTTGTGGTTCATCCAATAATTACATAACCCAAATTTGGAGAGTTTTGGATATCTCCCTCCCCACCCTATAATGCATTAAACACAAGCTTTAACCCCCCTAAAAAATTAAGTAACACTTGTGTCTTAAATATATTTATGACATTCATTTATATACATAAAAGTAAATTACATATCATGAAAACAAAGTTTTATTAATTTTATTTTTACTATATATTAAAGTTTATAATAACCAAGCAAAGTGGCTCAGTGCGTAGTGTGCTGGATTCAAAATCAGGACGCCCAGGTTCGATCCCCATGCCGACCATCATCACCAGGATTTTTCGTGGTTTCCCTCAGTCACAAGGTGAATACTGGAATGGTTCCAAAAGCCCACAAACACCTCCCACTGCCCCACCTAACACCTATCATCATCCCCACTCCTGTCACCCCTCATCATCACCCAATAACAATATTATCATCCTATCCCCCCTAATTGATATTCAAGGCTAACAACCTTGCCTTAACCAAGAGATGCAGCTGAAAGGATGTTCTCCGTAATTCTACACGTTGATCTCTCCAGGATAGAATACAACTGAGCCTCAGAGAGAGAAATGCGTTGTATGGTCAGTGGTGGCCCATAATAAAAAAGTAAAGAAATTAAATAATATGATTATATAAATTAAAAATAAATGTTAAGGGATCATCCTTCCAGTGTTGACAAATATCTGTCTATTGCAATTACAGGAACGCAGTCTTCATCTTCCACCTTGCTTTTACATTCTTTGCTTAGGTGTACTGTAAATATTGCAAAAATAATAAAAAATAAATCTCAGCGTTATGTCACACTAAACTAACACACCTATCTCTTAGTAATGCAGTGTAGAGCTGTCTCAAACCTGTCCTGCAGTGTTATGTAATTTATGGACAACCCCTAAGAGACATATTGTTACTTCAAAATTCTTGGTAGAGGCAAGGAATAATCTGGAATAATGGATAACAGAAATTGTGTATAAGCAGGGCAAATAATTTGTAAATCAAACAGCTTTAACTGTGGTATATTCTATTTCTATTTGCCTGACAAGATCACATCACATTTCAAGAAGCATGTGGCAAGGCAAGATGGGAGCTGCAGCAACTTGAATTAGTCAAGAAATTTTTATCTGGAAACTGTCATTTTAATTTGCTACATGTGCTTCCTTTAAAATTATTAATACTCTTGTACAATAACAAATATTCAAAGCAGTAAAGAAAATTCAAATACCCATTGAAAATTACAATACTGTCAATTTTCTGCATACCTTATGTCTAACTAAAAATAATGAATGGACATAAACATAGCAGGCTGAGTAAGCATTAGAAATGACTGGTAAATTTAACAATACACATTAAGTACATTGCAATGGCATCCTCGCAATAGTCATTTGTCTACATTCATGTTAATTGTCAACAATTAAAATCACAGTGTGTGTATGTGTGTGAAAAAGAAAAACCAATCTAGACACAAAATCCAGTGCCAAACTGGCCATAAGAGAATGGACAGTAACGTAATAGGATAACTACAGTGTATATACAAACTATTATTTTTTTGACAGCAATTTCAATCTGGCAATAAACAGCAAGACTGTCTTCTAATACACAGAACAAAGTGAACTTGATACAAAGCCCTAGTTGATTTATCACAAGTTTGCTCTCATACAGTTGGATAACCTATCACAATGCCTAAATCATAGGCACACAACAGTTTCACACATACGAGGGCAGGTCTTTAAATACAATTTCCATAGCTATGTTCACTTCTTTACACAATCAGTGAAGGAATGATATGGTTAATTTTCTGAGTCCCTTGTTGTATCACCTAAATACAGTTGTTAACACAATAGCACTATACTACAAGCTATGTAACATTACACAATATTTCATCTCACAATTGTTTGGTTATTTGGAACTTCATACTATTTTTTCTAAAGTTCATTTAAAGTGATACAGAAGTAATAAATAACCTGTGACCTACTAACATGTTTTGTGCAAAGGAATAACTGTTTTGGATACAGTCTGCTCTCCTTGTTATATTTCGACCATAGCAGATAAATTTCTTTTTTAATAATAAAAATTACAATAAAATAAAACAAAGAGATAACAACCAACACCAAGAGCACACACTCACCAGATCACATTTTTCTTAGACATGCACACATCTTCAGTTTCACAAGCTGGTGGAGACATGTACAGCTGGAGGTGGATAATTAAGTACTGTGCCTCATACACAATGTCTGTAGCACTTCTGTGCTCGAGACATAGCAGAGACCTATGGTCTCTTGTGCTTGATACCAACTTTTGTCATTTATGTCAACTGTGCAGGTAAATACTACATACCATTATAACACATACAGTCAGCTGATAGCAGACAGCAACACTGAGCAGTTTGAAATTTACTCAGCAATGATACAACAAAAATTTTCGTTCATTACAATTTAGCACTCTCATTCAACTTCTCAATGTTTCAGGGGGACAGAAATTATTTCCAAAACAAGAATGTGCAATGACGTCTGAGGAAATAAGCAAGTACTAATGTGACAGACGAAAGACACAACAAAAGTAGCCCAAATCTAAGTAATAGTTATATGTTTAATTATCAACAACCATACAATGTAATGTTATCTGTATGTTTGCTTGCAAATATTCTTGCAAGTGAACACTTATGCACTCATTTACACAGGCATTTACAATTTATGTTCATATCTAAATACATATACCGAGGAAAATGCACATATGCATATGTGTAGATAAAGTCATATCTACACAATACACACAATGATTATGTACAAAAATGTTCCACTTAAAGAGTCAATACAAATTCAATTGTAATACAAAGAAGAGTACAGATAAATATATCGTATTCTTATTATGAATTTCAGCCTAAAAGACTGTAGTTAACAACAAACTTTGTACAATTAATAACATATTGAGTTTGGAAGTGTGTAACTTAAAGAAGTTGCACTACATAAGAAAGTTAATTAATCCACGAACCTCATCCAGTGAACTAAAAAGAATTATTCATCAAAAAAGTAGAGTAAAAAACTATTTCTACCAAATGCAATATTACAGAAATTTGTCCACAAAAGATAATGGAGAATGCATTTCAAATAATAAGAAATTGTACCACAACCTATTAACACACATTTCAAGGCTTAAGTAACATTCAAAGAAAACTTTAAACTTGTGTTTGTACATTACCTACTTAATGTAATACTAGCTAATTAACAAACGGAATAATTTTTATTTTTATAATTACATTATTTTGAAATAATAGAGAAGTTAAATTAATTTATCACTGTTCCTACCATTTTTATTTAACAAACAAATTACATATTAACCATCGCTGATTATTGTGGCCCTATTTTGTGAACTACATGGCCAAAGTTCTTCTTAAGTGTAATATAATAGTCTGGTCCTTTGTGTGTGTAAGTGTTGCACTTACATAATACTCTTATTACAAAATATGTATGTAAAATAATGGTTTCTGTGCACACAAGACACTGAAATGACCACAAAAGTGGAACATTCCTTCACATCAAAACTCGGAGTATAAACACACCAGCACAAATTTCTCACTTAAAATTCTGAAATTCCATGTGTGAGACCCATTTTCTTCACTCACACAGTTCTAAGAAATTCAAAGTTTAAAAGATATGGAAATAACATTATGGAATGTATCACTGTATGACTTCTCTCCCTATAGGTATTAAATTTATATATTTTTCACTGGAGATGCAATTCATTCTTTATCAACCAACACATGCACACACAAGTTGCCCAACTTTCTTAATATTTGAAGGTATATTTACATTTCTTTTGCAAGAAACTGTAAAATTACTGACGATTTACAAGGGATGTTACATGTGCAATGAAATAAAGTTGCTCCAAAAATATGTTCATCTCATCTCTCATGAGAAAGTGAATTTTACTTCCTGCAAACATGAATTCAAGGAGTTACATTTAATACATGAATTCAATACATTTTAAAACAATGGTCTTTTCAACATCAGATTAAAATAATTTTGACGAAATCTTCTGAAAAGATTTTGTATTTTTTCTTCCAATAGTTAGTAAATTATAGAGTATGAAATTAAAAGAATTTATTTTGGGTTAGTTTCATATTCATTCAAACTTCATGATTAGCACATGAATCTCATGGTCATAGGCAAAATACGAAGTACCATTTTTGTGGAAAATAATATAGTAATTGGATTGTGTATTACATGTAACAGTATGAATCTTTTTAGCAGTTATTAAACTTACAACCTCAAGCTTGCTAAAAAGTGAACCTCATTGTCTCGTAGGGAGAAAAACTTCCCTGCCATTCAACTAGCTGAATAACAATAAACAGAAATCAGCTTCTTTGGAGAGTGCCGCAGAATTACTGAATTTTGTACACATATCAAAAAATACAAATCACATTTAATAGTGCAGTTTCAATAATCAGACTTTGCTCCAACAAAAATTATTACTATCTTATAAAATGTTAAAGATTCCTGTGCTTACACACACAACCCACAAGGGTAATGGGGGAGATGGATGTTAGGGTTCCATCTTTTTGATGCCTTCAGCACTAGACAGATGAGATAAGCACCATTCCCTGGCCATCTTTAACCCCAAATATTTACTATTATATACTGATAAAAGAAAGATGGTATTGTTACCCATTCTTAAGGGATGTTTCTCTCTTACTTTGTAAATTAGGAAAGAATCAAAGAGGACAACTCAAAAGATAAAACAAAAAGAAGAGAATGTATTTTTAGTTAAGAAGGTGAAATTTGTAAATCTTTATTAATTTTTTCTCTCCCCCCCCCTGTTTTTGTTTTGCCTCACTTCTAATATGAATCAATCAGAGAACAGCATGACAATCCCTATATTTAAAATTTAAAAACACACTAAGAGCTGCAACAGGTACGCCCAAACAATGAAATCACAATTTGGCTGTACTGTACAAATCTATAAAGTAGTCCTTAACTGGCTGTAAGAGTTACTCCTAACAGACATAAAAATATAAAGTTTGTTCAATACAGTTTATTTCATTTTCCCCTACACATTTATTAAAAAAATAACATATGCTTGAATTGGTATTACAGGCTCATGCTTGAAAAAATAAAATGATTTCCCCCCTCAATTAAACAATAAATTCGGTGAGTTAATATTAGATAATATGTGATGAATACACAAAATACAGATGTAATTCATTACATATAAGGTGAATGCATATTTAAACGAGCTAGTTAAATTTTTCCACTTTAAAGCCCACATTCTAAATAAATTATTTAAACTGAGTGAGCCACAAGAATGTTTTAATTATATAATTATTTTCAAATAATTAATAATTTTTCAAAATTAGTACTGAACTTAACTTTTAACCTAGAAGATTTCTTATTTAATGACTTTATTTAATGGAGAAAAAAAGAAAAGAAAGAAAGAAAAAAAAAATCAAAAGAAGAAAGAAAAGAAAAATTCTTTCTATACAATCATGAACAACAATGAATAAAAGGTTTTCATATGGGGATGTCAATGGTGTAAGTGTGAAATACATCACCAATCAAGGGTGCTTGTCCTACGAAACTTCCTTATTTACAACGTTAAGATTAATGTACTTGTGATGGAATATAATTATATAGTTGAAGATTTTGTAAAATGTATGTTTTATGATTAATTTATCAATATCATTTAATTATCTAAAAATAACTAAACCCCTAGCATAATCTAAAAACAAAGCTGTTGTTCTATATCCACCAAGCATTCTCAACATATGTACATATTTTCACACATACAATTGTACATGCTTCAGTACATACCTTCATATGTACAACTATTTACACAAGCCCGTACATATTTGCATTCAGCCAATAAAATTCACAAGCATCATTCAAATAACCAATACATTCCATGCAATTATGTACATTATATGAGATCAGAGATTCTTGGGACAACATTTCCTTATATACATATATATTTATATACACTCACTCGTATCACTACGTCAGCACCTTCATTAAAAACAAGGTTTGTCATCAAATCCAAACAATGAAAATTGCACCAAAATTGTTTTAACAACTGTTATTCAAATGAATTTTAATATTTCCTTTTTGTAATTATTTACTTCAAATAAGACCTAGTCTGGGACCTTAGTCTATAATATGTCACTACAGAATAATTGACTGATTTTACTTGAAACTTGAGGCATAAAATGTATTCGTCTGAGATGTATTCATCACAATGAGGCACAATTCTGATGTTAGACATGCTAGTTTCCATATTTGAACTACAGTAGTGCATTGTTCTTAACATTACTATGTTACATTTGTAATAATGAAGTTTGTTTTATTTCAAATATGGTTTAGTCTTAAATTGTAAATAATGGTTATTATGTCATTTGTCATAACAGTTGTCATAATTCTTTAGACTGACATCAAAAAAATACCAGTTTTCAAGTAAATGTCAAGCAATCACTCTGGAGTGAAAAATAACAACTTGAAGTAGGTTCTTCAATATTTATTAATAATTCTGTATGAGAAACATCTGAATTCATCTCATGTCCAACAATATTCTCATGAGATTATGAACAGAGTAAGAAAGAAAGTTAAAGAACACAGAATTAAAAGACATAACAAAGACTTGTATGTTCGGCCTTTCACAGCGAAACTGCATCTTCTCTTCGTGGTATTCTTAGTTCATCACATTATGTCATAAAAAGAGGAAAGAAGTAGCCTGATTTAAATACATATCTTCCTCAGAATTCATTGCACATATTCTATATCCCCTCTCTGCCAAGACTAATGCAAGATACATTAATATCAACATTTTCTGTATTATAAAAAATAATACATAAACATATTCATAGGACACAATGCAGAAATATATGCAAGTTCACCTAGTCAAGCATAAAGGCATGAGAAACGTATACCATCATATGCCTCCAAGCAACAAAATTTTAGAACACCAATGTAGCAGAGCACAAGAATAACTTTACATCACTAAAAGACACTAAACTGCTATTACCACTAGCACATAGTAAAAGATGAGAATTAAATAGGATTTTTCTCAATCTCTTTCCTAGAATCAATAGCCAATGATCTTAGAGTTCCTCTACAAATGTATTCTGTATTTCATTTACCAAGTGAACTTGCACATTTTACTTCAGCATTTTTATAACATCAGTCATTTATCTACATAAAAACTTTTTATTAAAATATGCAATTTTGAAGCACTGACAACAGGCTTCTCGTTTACATATGCACCTCAAATGCCTTGACTGAAGTTGAAATAAATGGATTCGTGCTCTTGACTGAAACTGGAGGAGCTGGGTGACTTTGTTGGTGGTTACGAGCTGCAATTGCAGCCCATTCTGCATCAAATGGATCATGGCCAGTCACAGGCTGGCCATTAGCATTGTGGTGAGAGAGAAAAGGTTCAGCTGAGCTGAGAGAGTGAGCACGCAGATGCTGCGATAAAGGTGGAGCTCGACGTGGAGAAGGTGAGGGAGATGATGATCCGACAGTTGAATTCACCACACTGCCCAACCACTGATCAGGTCGTGGCAACTCGCTGTTCACCACAACTGGAGTAACTCCCCTGTAATCAGGTATATAAAATATAATGAAACTTTAATGAACTACAGTTTTTCTCTTAAAGCTAAAACATGAATTAGAGAAGAGATTCTCAAATATTTGAAAGTGTGTACCCTCGCAAATGAAAGTTTAAAGTATAACTAAATTGCAATTTCCTTTCATGGAGGGTTAAAATATTGTGGCTAAATTTTCTTTGTAAATAATTACAACCAAGTGGAACAAAGCCAATTCAGAGAGAAAAATTATTTTAAATTCACACAGAAAATAATAAAAAAATATAAAATTCACTTTTATAAACCATGGCCATAAATTTAAAAAAATGTGTGTATCTATTCATGGTCAATAGAAAATCAGTAATTTCTCTTCAATGGAATTTGTTCACATACCCTCTACAAGCTTACCATGTATTTCAGAGGGTACATAATACATGGATTGAGAACCTCAGAATAAGAGTAACACAAAATAACAAGTATTTTTAAAAATTGTAAGCTAGCACGTTATATTTCAATTTATTAACCAATGTTTATTATGAACATATAAACAATATTATAAGTAGAATTTTATAGATTATGTAGATATAATTCACAATTAAGTACTGCTATGTGATTTGGCTGACAAATGAAATTTTTTTGTATGTTTGTTTTTCTTCTAGTTTTCAATATCAACTTGGTCAGATCAAACCGAATCAAACTAAGGTAAATATTGCTACAAATATTTTAACATGTTTCAGTCCTGCAATTCATTAAATAATAGTTATTTTTGTAACAAGTCCTTAAAGACTAATAGAAGACGTGTTACAAACAATGTTGGCTTTTTAAATTATTTCTACTTATTCCAGTTATTCCAAATAAACATTTAACACTTTCACGAGTTAAAAATTGTGGAAAAATCGAAATCCAAGAGTCTGCTAAAACAGTTTTAATGGGCTCTCGAGCATTTTAACAGCCGTTACTATAAGCACACTCTAAATGCGGTGTTCAGATGGTTGATTGATAACAGGCTAAGAGTGTGTTTACCAATAACAAAAAAATATATAATAATTATGTGACCAAGATTAACACTAAATGAAACATAAAATGATCACTCTATTTCATATTTTTTCAGAATGTCAAATCTTGAAAAGAAGTCAATAATTGTTTTGTCTCTACTGACATAGCGTTAATTTTCATTTCAGGAATAAAAATACAATATTACACTGAAAATAAAAAAGAAGCGAGGCTACTTCTTTCCATTTAATGCATCTGATGCATGGTAAAAATTTAATCAGAATATTTCAAGAATCAAGAGTGAAATATCAAGTAGGTATGTTTCAATAAACATGGTTTACCAACCAAACGTTTTCCAGATTTTGCAAATTTCTTATTAGGCAGTCTTGAACCCCATGATTCTGGGTGTTCAGTAACTGCAAAAATGCTCAAATTACCAGAAGAGCTCCTGGAGAAAACTAGTGGTGATACAACACATACTTTCTTCCATTATTTGTAACTTTAGCAAGTTTTGAAAATTCAGAGTTAAAAAAACCAGACCTGTGACATGTATCCAGTACTTTATCTGAAGAAAATGTTTAAGGAAGAAAGTTAGAGCCTTTTGAGAAAAAAAAAAAAAAAAAGGAAAAATTACCCTTACTCGAAGCAAAAATTACATGAAAAGTATATGACTGCTTCATTCATAGGTTATAGACACATATATTTTAAATGTTTCAATTAGAACACATATTCATTTATTTACAATCTTGAAACCACTTATTACATGTTCCATGCTTTGTATGACCTCATCATCCGGTTGAATGAAGCAGTCCAACCTGTCAAATACTACGCAAGAAGAGAACCAAAGAAAGATTTACAACACAATGAAAAATACTTGTTTTTTCAAAAAATTGTACATGGCCTTATTTAAAGATATATTTTTCTGAACAGATTTTACTAAGGAAAAATATCTATTATCTATATTGTAGCTCTGCCATTTTAATATTTTACAAATTTCGAAAATACAGAAACCAGTTCTTAGTCTTCCAAGTCTTTGAAAATTTGAAATAGATATTTTGATTTTTGAGGGTATTTTACATGAATCCAAAACGTTTTAAAAAATTTTCTCAAAAATAGCTCCAAATGTTTCATTATTTTGTTTCAGCACATAGAATGATGCTTGAAAAAAGGTGCAGATCTTTCTGAATTTTGGAAAATTGCAAATGTCACAAATAACGCAAGAGTTTATGTGCTATTGTAGCTCCACTAGTTTTAAATTCAATCTTTTGTCAGGGGTAAGAAGCTAATCAGCCCCTAGTAAGAGAAATTAAAACTTAAGTTAAATAAATTAAAATTATAAAGGGAAAAGATAAAAGAGAGGAAAAGATAATTTTGGAGTACCATAGTAATTCCACTGTAGGCCCTACTGAGGCAACATGTTAAAAGTAATAAGTTTTTAAAAACAAAAACTTCAAGAAAAGTTTCAATCAGACAGGAAGGTAAAGAGAGCCTTATTTCACAAATTTAAAGCACATTATAATGGAATATTAATTAACATGTAAAGGCAAACACATATGTTTTTTTCACTATATGCAAATTTGACAGTAGTTCCGAGGTAAGAAAGCAAATCTGATACACTGAATTTCACAACTTGAAATATTATTAATTTTGTTTAATTTTATTAGAAACAGCATGAATTTCACCAAAAATTTGGTGTGGTTAACATTTCACATTTCTTCACTAACTCCTCAATATCAATAATCTAGAATATCAAATGACACTTACCCTACCAAGCCTGTGGGATTGGGGCTAGGGGCTTGGGCTGGTATGTGTGCTGCTCGGGAGGGCAGAGCTGGCGAACCCCAGGAAACAGCAGTTGTAGGAGGAGACGTAGGCATGTTGCTTCCAGCCCACTGACCTCCACCAGTTACACCACTGAGAGTGCTTGTGTTCAGAATGCTGTTGTTCAAGTTTGTAGTAATGCTGCTGTTTAAACTGCTCACATTCATGCTAGTTATATTGATGCTGGAAGAGTTTATGCTAGCTGTGCTAACATTGCTGATGTTCGAAGAGTTGCTATTCCCTAGTGATGCCAGAGGTTCCAAGCACACGTCATTGGATGGGGGTGCTGGTGAAAGATCACGGTAAATTTAAAAAATGACAGGGGAGAAAGTCAATGATATAAAGTATAACACTTAAAAGTTTAATACAGGTTTGCATATAATTCTTAAAAACTCACCTGAAATGGCATTAGTGAGAGGGAATAACTGTTTCGATGGTAGAGCTACTGCAGTAGAAGTAATCTAAAAATCGAAACAACAAATAATTAATATTGGGAGTGCAAATAGATAAGTCAATAGGGCAAGCACTTCTAAACAAACATATTTATGTGCATCAATAAATGCAAGTGGGGCACCTCAGAATGAATAATCTTTCATTTCTTTGGATATGTTTCAAAAACAAAACAAAAAAGTCACAAATACAGGCCAGATTTAGTGTCCTATGTGCCCTAAACTTAGTGCACTTTAACTTTCTATCAGACACAGAAGGCTTAAAAATTTATAGTGCATCATCATTAACCCTGCACTATCACACAATGATTTCTTGTTTTGGTTTTGGTTTCAACTTTAAAAAATTATAAAACATACAATTTTTTTAAGAAAACTCAACATTAATACCCAGTAAACTTGATTATCAAAACCTATTGTTGCTTTTATTTATGAGTTCAACAGTGTTAAATTTTGTTTTTATAAGCATATATAAATTAAGGATAGTGTACACAACAGTGTGTGGGTGCAATCGAATTATCAACCTTGTGCATTTATGCAGAGAAACACACTTTAATGTACATTTTTGTTTTAAACTTCCTGAGAATGTCTCGCAATAGACAAGAGGTAAGAAATATGTGTCAAGAACCAGCATCTAGATATTATAACGATGTACTGTGTATGCTTACAATAAGGATACAGAAACACTAAAAATTAAGAAAAACTTCATGGAAAAAAAAGACAATAAATAGAAAATTATTATTAATAACAAAGTTTGCTTTAAAATTGTAATGTTACAATAAATTGTAATTGTATTTTGAAGAAATATTTCCATAATAGAAATAAAGGAATAATAGAGACATTCTAGGCACATGAGAAAGGTAACAATTATGAGAATTCATAATATCACATCAAAGACAGCATTGCATTTCTCCATTCACTATATATAGATTAATTGCATTCAATGCACTTCTCCCTTGTAGAATACACACATTTTTTAACGGTTTCTTGACATTCAATAAATAAAAATAAATAAACCCAACATTACAGAATGCTTCAGAAATATAGATAATGAGCACATTGGAAATCAGGAAAGTGGAAGTAGCCCTGACGAAGTTTTTAAGGTACATTTTGAGAATTAAAAAGAACAGACAAGATTCAAAATTAGAAAAAAACAGAAAACTTTACTTCATAGAAAAAATGAAAGAATACCAAAGGAAATAAAAGAAGTACCAGAGAAATCCAGATTATGCACTTAATGAACTTTAAAAGGATTAATGTAATTACAGAATTCAATAACATTACGTCAAAAGAGAGCAGGTAATTCAATATTGGGGTGCAATACACTTAAGCGTGACCTTTGTGTGAAGAGAAAGCAAAATTATTATTCTTTGTAGCCTTTATGATCCAGAAGCTTTTGTGCACTAGATTGAGACTGATTAGATCCACACATAAATCCTGCAATCTACAAATACAGATAGAAAGTAGCTTATGTCATTAGACAGACTTTTATACTCACAATAGTTTCTAATCTTTAAATATTGTTTTTATATCCATGTAATTACATTTCTTTCCTTGGTGTTCTTAATAAATGCTATTAATGAACATACATTCTACAAAATTCACTACAGAATGATCACAAGGCTATGAATGAATAATGTTTTCAGCAAAATATATATATATATATATATATATATGTATATATATATATATATATATATATATATATCTCTTCCAAAATTAAAATTGATGTTGCCTAGTACAAGACACAAAAAAGCAGTATTGATTTTACCTCTTTCACTTTCAAACATATGACTAAGACAAACTCTCTTCTTCTCTCCATTATTACTATATTAACCATGGTTACACATTATTCCTATGATCTAATGATGGACAACAGATTGTTTTTTGAAATATGGGGTTATACCCTACTTTTTCAAAATACAGCAAGCTGAAAATTATATACTCTTCAATAATGCAATACAAGCCGGTCAGACGGCCAAGATCATTAGGGCAGTAGTGCCATAGCAGTCTCATACCAGAAGACAGCAGGTTGGAGTCCCACCTCAGGCATGGTACATCAGTACATATTTAGGTACATCTAAATGTGTGTGCCATCCTTTCATCCCTCACTATCATCATCATTTCATTGTCCATACCCCCAGGGCTAACAACCTTGGGAGATCAAAATCGGGATTCAGCTAAAATGCTTCCCTTCCACAAAAGGTACTTGCACTTGCAGAAGCAGGATGCACATGTGGTCCGAGTTTGCTGATATGTGGGGAGGTATGCAATATAATTTTTGAATACACAAGAATTATTGTTACTTTTAAAGTTTATTATTTGTGTAAAAAACAACAAAAAACAGAGTAATTAAAAAAAAGGATAAAAGCTACAAATGCTGTGAAGAAAAAATTAAACAAATTTAACTGAATCGAGAGAAACTGGGAATAGCCCAATCAAGATGAGGTCATTGTCCCACAAATGTCACGATATCAATTAATTGCAATTACAATCATGTATTTCCAGTGAAATGCCCTTGGATTTGAATGTAGATGCAAAAATTATAACTTCTGGTAGATGGGGAATAAAATAAATTTTAATAAAAAAAAGTAACTGGAATCAATACAAAGCCACAACGAAACATTATCACTGAACCACCAATGTAAGTGAGGCCTTACATCACAGGTTTCAAATTACAAGTATATTTGAGAAACATCACCCTTTATTTCATACAGCCCTAGTTGAAATTCAAAAAGAACTGTTTGATACTGAAGTAACTTTACAATAAATTTTTGTTTGTAAAATGTCTTATCTGATTTATATGTATGCATGTCAAATAAAACACAACTCTTATACTTATTTTTATTATTTCATTCTTTAATTTTGAACTATTTAGTTTTGGAAATATTAGTTACAAAATATAAGACTTCGGAAAAATGGAAAATCAGAATCAGAAAAATTCTACTCGGAAAAATGGTCATTCAGAAGAAGAAAAAAATTGGAAAAAATTACCAGACACTTAAAATTTTACTTTCTTGTATATTACTTAAATGGTATGTAGACAGTATTGCAATGTTGCAGCACAAAGTGCTGTTTTTCAACAGAAAAACTTGTTTTATGGGTCCTGATAGCAAGCGATCATATACATAGTAAATAACTTTCTTGAATATGTAGTGCCATTAGAATCCATGTTTTGAGGCTCCTACATACCAAAAAATTTATGTTCACCATTCTATGTCTGTCACAGTCTTGTGTATCTGTCCATCTATCTGTCTCAGAACAACACTAGAGGACAACTGTATATAGAATTCTCACCAAAAATTTACATTCCCTATTCATTTTTTGGGAGTGCTTTTGCATAAAGCCCCAAAAACATTTTTAAAGATTTTTTCAAAAATGGATCTATTTTTTTCTTTTAATTTATTGCTCAGAGGGAGCTTCTAAAAATGGTGCAGGCTCAATTTTTACAAAAAACTAAAATTTCAAATATTGCAAAAGATTTTTTCAACCCTGTGCTCCAACATTTTTGAATATAGACATTTCTTTCTGAAAGAAATCTGTTCTTGAAAAGTAGAAATTTTAATAATACAATATACAATATTTTGAAAATATGAGTAGTTTTTGCAAAACTTGAATGAAGTTTGAAATAAAGGCAATTTTTTTAAAAGTATGTAAAAAAGATTTCCTTAAAAATGCTCAAAATTTTTCGCTCATTTAGAATAAAGTTTCTTAATA
>BOPP01000086.1:1345171-1370470 GCA_017312745.1 Gryllus bimaculatus | reverse complement strand
CTCTGGCATTCCGTTTCGCAGAGATTTATAAGTGATGGTCCAAGTGTTATTGAGAGATTAAGTGATATCATTAAAACAAAAAAATATGTGCTGTTGTAGCACCACTAGTTTAATTTTTTCAAGTCAGAATAGTCTCTAAGGATAGAAAAGTTTTTTTTTTTATTGTGTTTTGTTTTTGTTTTTTTCAACAGAAAAGGTTATTTGATTTTGAATGCATGTAAGGTACTAATATTCTCAAGTAAAGAAATGTATATAAGTTGTATTTTCATATAAACTGATTTATTTATTCCTTAAATAAATCAGTTTAAACAAAAAACAAGGTTTCATAAATTGGAAAATATAAAAAGCGAAGTTTTCCAAGCCGCACAAACTGAGACCTGTGTGTATCAAAGGGATGTTTTACCCATTATTCTTATAACTGTGTTCTATATTGTAAAAGACTGTTTTTTCTCTTTATTTTTAAGAATATAAACTGAAAAAGTCCAGTCTCCTCATGAATGACCAAAAGATTATGAGAGTAATAGATGAGAGCTTGACACTTCAGACATGTAAACTTCTTTATAAGCGGGGGAGGAGAACAATTAAAAATATTGTTCAGTAATGTAACTATATGGAACACTGATTCTTAGGGGAAGTTATCAAAATTTCTGAAAAATCATTCCGATTATTGTTTGGGTTTGATGTGTATTCATTTTATTAAAAATATTTTCCCAGTACTCTCATCCTATTTCAAAGTCACTTGAGAGTGCAACTTGAAAGAAAAAGACACAATATTTATATCAAAATTCACCTGAGATGTAGCTGGAGTTGGAGGCAAAAAGTCATCACTGGAAGACAGCAATGACAGTCCCTGCGCTAATTGCTGACACATGGCACTCACGGAATCTCCTTTATCACTCATCGGAGATGCTTCTGGAATAGGGCTCACTGAAAAAAGAAAACACTAGATTTTAAAGAACAGTAATTCCTCATTATGCAGTGAAGTTTAATGGTACTTTCTCCAAAATACTTTTCTTTTCTTTAAAGTATTTCAAGCCAGGAAAATAAGAACTAATTAAAGCTTGTCTATCGCAGTTATTATCATAACCATTAAATAATTGATATAATATATGAAATACTAGTGTGTATACAATATACCATGACATTGCAGACAGGATTTTTAAATCTAGTTTGATCCATCTGATCTTACATAATGCAACAAAACAACAAAGATAAACTAAAAAATAAAGGATAAAACAAATGTTCCATTTTCTATTATAAACTCGTATCACAATTTAATTCTTACATACAAATTATTAACTGGAAAAAATTAATAGTACTGCAATGAGGAATATATGTACGGGACAAGTAAATCCATACAGTCAGATGGAATATGTTAATTAAGGAATTTGATTGGATTGTATGCCAAGTACTATATATCCCTTAAGTACCAAGTTTTACTTGAGTACAGTTTTGCCATTTGACTGAACATTTTATAAAGAAAAATGTATCTTTTCTACTGCAGCTATAAAGCACCATGTATATTTGTATATAAATACCCCTTTCCACTTCAACTCCACTCCATCTTTCTGACTTAAACTAAAGCACAATATAAAATTTATTTTCAAATTCAAACACGATACTCATCTTTGATTAATTTTAAAATATAAATATATAAAAATGTATGTATGTGTGTCCACTAAAATTATTAAACCATGAGACTAATTGCTTCCAAATTTTGAACGATAAATTTTAACAAGTTGAAGAAAACAAGGGGTGTTCTCGATTCCAAAATGTGTCTCCAAATTTGGTAACATTCCGAAATTGGTGTTGCAAATTGTCATTGCACTTAAAACAATGCAATCTGCAATGTATGTAGGCGGCAGCAATGACACCAGGTGTAGCCAGGTGAGATGGTGCAGGACTGTTTAATAAATGATTGTACTATATATACCTCTGAGTAAAGCCAGGTAATCAATTAATGCATACTTCAAATTTAATACTAAAATAATTATTAAAAATGTGTAAAATATTAAAAGAACATTCATTTCTTTACACCCATCCCCTCTTTCTCTTTTGTCACAGTTGTGGAAAGTCCTCATAATAAAAATAAGCTTTTCTTTACAAATTAAAATTAAATTATTGTTAATTAATTATTAACTTAAACTTAGGTATTTCAACAAGAATGCTTTACTCTCCATTCAAATGTTAATGTACATGAAAACTTAGAGAATTTTACAAAACTCCTCAATTTGACTGATAAGTAAGTTCTTGTGGATTGCAATTAATTATAATTCCATACTGAGGAAAAAAAGGTTTAAAACTCTTTTTTTTGTGTGTGCATTCTGCTTGAGATGCTTACTCCGGTCAAGCAGAAAATGTAAATGCATCTTTTTCATATATTAAACTTAACAACTATGAAAGCAATAACAAAGGAAGAGAAGCATATCAACCCTTCACACTCTTAAAAATACATACTTCATGAAATAAAAAGTATATAATGCTGTTCAAAGAAAATTAAATGAAAATTAATTATAAATTAAAAATAAAATCACATTCTACAATGTAAGATCTTATGGAATATTTTTTAAATACATGGTGCTTGTATTCTTTACTTGAATTTTAATGAGTATTTTAAGCATGAAAAACAAAATATTTTGAAATAAGTTGTATAATTTTCAAGTTCATGCAAAAGAGAAACACAAATCTTATTTCTGAATGTTTATGATGTAAATTATATTTTTCTTTACATCTAATCACAATATTATTTTTATTTTGTTTAAACACACAAGAAACTAATTAAACACACTGTAGAGTATCTTCTTAAAATTACAATTTAATTAACTGAATTACATCAGAACAATAAATTTAATCGACCAAAAAATGTAATTTGCGACATGTACATTAACAAAAAAATTACTAACCAACAAAAATATCTTAACATCCTCACTTTACACTGTCACTAAAGGGCATATTCAAGGTTTGCATTATTATTGCCAATTTCTCAGACAATTCACAAAAGCAACACATATTTAGAATAAATATTTTGATGTTTTACAAAAATCAATAACTAAACTACAACTACATAATGCTTAAAATCCTTAAATTCTATAGTATTCAAAATTATTTTCATGCAATTAAAATGTGGTTTAAACAAATGCATGTAATAAACCAAACATTATTAAACAATTGAGATATTAATAGTAAACATCCCATCACCACCCTTCACCACCACCACCACCACCACCACCACCACAACCATTCTTACAATTAACACTATCTCTTTTAATGCCGAACCATACAAGAGGGTGATCATTTCATAAAGTTTTCTGTTTTCTCAGTTAATTACAGGTGCCAAGCAAACAAATATATTGAAAAATACACTAAATTTTTATTAGTAAATTGTCGTAAGAATAAATGTGTGAATCACTTCTTGGAATTTTAAGAAATTTAATTTTCATATATACTTCATATTATTCAATATACTTGTTCAAAAAAGTATTAATCTCAATTAGTATTAAAGTTCAGAAGCAAACTACAGGAAGTTTCAACAATACAGAGAACACCCCCATAAATGTAAAATAATGTTTCTGTTAGAATGGAGAGAGTGATATTGATAATTGCACAAAGGTCTAAAATAAAATTGTGAAGAGGAATGTTAAAAGTGATTTAATCAATAATAATGTAAGCCAATAATTGTTATTTGAAGAGGGTCTTAACATTTATGGAGGTCACTGATACGAAATTTCTCAATGCAATCCATATTTACAATAATTAATTTTACTATTATCATTCAATTAATTAAAACTGGTAGGAATATGTCAATTATAAATCAGTAAAGTACAATATTCAAAGAAATAAGGAATAGAAGACTTTTTGTCTGAAATTACAGCTAACAAAAAAAAATATGTCAATTTTCTTATATTTTAATGCATGGTTTCATGCTTAATTTGTGATAAAAACGAAATAGAAGCAAATTCATCCAGCTACTCACAGTCTGCACAAAACAGTAAGATGAACACTTCTACCTGAACATAAACCCATTACTAATATTTAAAACTGATTTAACTCAAGAAACTTTTTATAAATAAAAATTAACATTAAATAAAGTCTTCTTGCTATAAATGTTTATTGTAAATTCTACTATTCATTTTATTATTAGTCATACATTTATTTACAATTAGCATCCTATTTAAATGATTTTAGAAAGTATATGATCACAAAAACACATTTTTTCTTTTTCAAAATTTGTACTTATATTACAGGGAAAGGAGGAAAGCTCATTGAATGTACTGCATATTAACATTCCAGAACTACTGGTTACTTCAAATCACACTAACATTTTGTAACTCATCACTACCCTCTACGAACACTACAGGAGTACTATAGAGCACACATATGCTACTACCAATGTAAATGGAACTATAAATATGAACTTATAAAGTATACGAAGAATAAAGCAGTGTGTTAAAATTACTAAGCTGTTTTATATGATAATCAATCTGTTCCAAATTTATAATAGAAACATTTCCTTGCTGCCTCATTTGCTTTCATATTTCAAACTCCACTTACAAAATTACAGAAGCTAACAATTCCTTTTGTTGAGACTTCTAAATGAAGAGACATAAGATAAGAGTGATTAAATTATTAATTAAAATTTTCTTTTCTCCACGGTAAGTAAAACCATTTATAAATTGAACAATACAATGAAACTAAATATTGTATCTCTTCAGTACACAATACCACATCTGCATGGTTTTCATTTAAATTCTCATAAACAAAATAATTTCAACATATTCACAGATCTCCTCAGTAAAAATTCTGAATTAACAAGGGTCAAAAATAAAATAATCTCCTCTCAAAGAGTTTAGTTATGAACCTCATGAAACATTTTTTTATAATTTAATTTTAAAATAATACTCTATAAGTGTTATTCCTCTTACATCAAACTGTAATACACAAGTTTTATATCTTCTGAAAAGATAAATAAAAATTGATAGAGTAACTGACACCAAAAATGTACATTTATAAGAGTATCGCATAAACCAAAACTATTTTTACCATAACACAAAGACAATTAACAGATTACTACTTTTTAAAAAGAATTAAAAGGCACTTTTCTAGTTTAGTACTAAGAGAGTTGTAGAAGTGTGTCAAGCATCAAAATAAGTTTAAACTTAATTTCCTTTTTCAGTTAAATAAAAGAAAATTATGCTAAAATAAATCATATTATTTTGAGTTATTCAATATTTCATTCAGAATTTCACTGTGAGACCTAATAACGCAATTTCACACTGTGCAATATACAATCAATACTAATAACTGTGTCCTCCAATGCTGCAATTGAATGTTTCTTTTCATGTGGTCATCACTCACTAAATACAGAGCTCACAACATGCTCAAGCGACAATAGAATTACAAGTGCTACATGACATGTCAAATGCCAGTCAACTTAAATAGACTATCACACACTTTCAGGTCTTTACATACCCTTATACTGTACCTGCAATCTTGTTGGTGGAGTTTGAAACAATAAGATATTCAAAATACATAAACTGCATATTTTAAGTTCAATATTTCCACTTAAATAATAAAATTATGTAAAATAACTTCTATGAATAGACTAATATTCAGTATGGTTTGATGATTCTATTCATCTAAACATGGGCTTCAAATATGAACTGTCTTTCCTACAATAAATTATTTTTGAAAACGTTGCTTTTGAAATTAAATGCCTCATTAAAAATTTATTGAGAATATTTAAAACAAAAATATCCAGGGAAAGGCTCCTTCCTTAACACTTACTGTTGAAGACTGCAAAATTGTTAGGAAGCGACTGGAGGCGATTCCTTGGACCACGACCACAGGGCTGGGGACTGTCTGCAAGACAACAGCCACTACAAGCTACCAACAGCACCACATTCCCAACTGACTGCTTGCTACCTTGTGTTTTCCACAAATCTACAAGTGTTCAACTTCTAGTAAAAACAACTGCTATTACAAGGAAACATATGTTTTCAAGAATGTTGCTTTTGTCACATACAATACAAATTTATATTTGGTTCTTTAGTACCTTGAGCAAGGTATTAAAATGCATAAACATTGTAATAGAAATAATTTAAAAATACAAGAACACTGCCTTTGAATATATTTCAATACTGTGTGCTAAGTCTTAATTTCCAGAAATGATGATGAATATTAAGTAATTTGTAAGGTCGCAGCAGATGTCCACTTATAATCATCTACTTTCTTTTACTTAATTGTGTGTCAACTTACAATTAATATGATGCACTCCATTAAATTTGGTGCACACCATTCAGTCTTTCTGATAAAAAACTAAATGCTCATATCAATAATAATGAAAAAGTGGCTTTCATATAATGAAATCTAATCACATCGAATCTATTAAATCATCAAATAAAAGCAAAATTATAAAGTTGTATCTATGTTCAATAAAAGAAATTAAAGTTTTATCTCTTTGAAGAAATTAAATGTGCATTCATGCCAAAAGTTACAATTTTCACAGATGCAGGGAATAGACAACTGGTTAAATATGAAAAGCAAATATTCAACTTATGTGGTAACAAAACTCATAGATACATCTGAATTGCTTAAATTGATCATCTTACTTTAATAGAAATACAACATGAAAAACCAGATGGTACATAAAAATCAGAAGTATCCAGAATTTCAGTAGCAGTAGTAATGGAATATTTATAAAAAATACCGTTTTATTAAATTACAATATTTGACAAGAAAAATACCAATCATTTCTATCATTCCTCAATTACCTTCAACCCCACACAAAAATATATTGTTTAATTATTTTCAGAAATATTTGAGATTGAGATATGAAATTTTCATTTTAAAACACAACTGCTTGTTTCAAAAGCACGCGAAATAATTGTAAGGACCTATTTGACAACAGAAATTGTAATTTCTATGAGAGAAAACAGAAAACAAAAAATACAATGAATAATTTCATAAATGAAACAAAAGAATATACCAACGACAGTGCAACACAGAATGAATAGTGGCATTTATTTAATTTTATTGTTTTAATAAGTTTACAAACTTAAATTTACAACCTTCTTGAACACATTATGTCCAAACTGAATGTTAAAAGAAATGACCTTCACCAAGATTACAAGAGCAAACAGTCAAGTGGAAAGAGAAGTCTGAAATAATAGAGACAAACACCGTTACAAAGCTATGACTTAAGCCAGAAGCAATAGCTGCTGCCATGACAGCAGCTTTGCTTCAGACAACTGCATGGACATTTAGCAGCCCACACATGCATGATTATCACTAAATTTTACCCAGCTAAAACGTAACTACTCACTATCCAAAAAGCATTCAATATTATGCTGCATCATGCAGCTACTCGTGCGCAGGCAATATAAAATAACAAGCAATTACTGTTATCCTTACCTTCACAGCCATTAACAGCTGTTTAAGAAACACAGAGTTAATATGAAACAAAATTTAAGCATGATGAACACTGAGCAGCAACAAAGCAAAGCTATTTCCTTAATATACGTGCTCCTTAACAACAAACTTGCTCTACATGTTCATTATTTGCACTAAAGTGGCAAAAAAAATAGACCTGAGTACTTGTGTAGAAGTTCAATGTTTGAATATTTACAAGAAATTGGTGAAGTGAGTAATTCCAACGGAACTGACCTTTAGCAGTTACATCAAACATGAAGACTGGAAGAAAAACAGTAAAGATATTATACAGAGATCCCTGACTAATACCAACACCACAGCTCGTTTTGTTGCTGCTTGATACCTGACATCATTCAAGATATAAGCACACACTCCCTCAACTCTTATCACTAAATGAAATAACAGTTTCATTCAACTCTAAACAGAGAAAGCATTTTACATTTTCAAGAACGTTAAAGATTAGCATATGAAGAGAGTTAAGAATAAAAATTTTGAGAAAGAAGGGAGGAAAGATTCAAAGAAAGAAGAAAAGGAATCAGATGATCACATTAAATGCAACACATCAATTACATTTATTCTGCACTAAGCATTTCACAAAAAGCATAGGAACTCTAAGACACAGATTTCTAAGGAACCACATGTGTACAAAAGTTTTCATTTGTTATGTATAAAATACTTATGATCAATGTATTCTTTACACATGAGTTCAATCAAGTTCATTTAAATGTTAAAAGTTACAATTATTTACTATTCAGTACTCAAAACAATGCTTGTTTGCAAAATCATTCATTTCAATATACACATTTCTCCAGAAATAATAATGCAATTAATTACAGTAATGACAAAAAAATCAGAAACGCTTAAATGAAAAACGTTTACTATTTCATAAGAACATGTTCAACAAATATCTGCTAGCTGTCTTGTTTAATTGTTAAGTTATTACCAATTTCTTTGAGATAATAACAAGTCGCTCCTTTCAACAATTATTGCTAACAAATAGTAATGTTATGTATTTAAAACATTTCAAACATATAACCATTTAAAAATTTAACTTCAATATATTTCAAAATGAAATCCTCAACAGACAGAGAATATGCTAGAAAATGGACACAGAACTTAAAAAATGTTGCTAAATTTCATTTTAAACTTGAAATGAAGAACTTTATGGAATTCTCAAACTTCGTTTGTTTTCTCATTTTTTCTTTCTTTCTCCTTCTTCCTTTCTTTCCTTTTGGTCATTGATTCCATGATGGAATTAAATCATATTCATTTTATTTGACACAAGTTCTATTATTGTTAGGCAGCATAAATGAATTGATAATTTTTGTTATGTTAAAAAATGTATACATTATTCCTACTTTCTGAAGAACTATTGGGTTATTTTAGTTTTAAAAATTCTGGAATCGTAATTGTTAATTAATCATAATGATGAACAGCAGTTGGCATTTCTGCATTGTGTACATTATATGGATAATGACACGTGGCATTTTGAAATACTTTTCTTTCTGACTCCCACTCGCTGCATAGAACCCAATGTATTAACACATAATTTTTTACTACCACCCGGGTATAATGTCAAATCGAAAGCATTTTTTGAAATGACAAGATACTTCTCTGCATTTTCTCTGTATTCTTGCTGCATGTTGATTTCTGTGTTTTTCAGAATTGCCCAGTTTTTTCAGAAATCGATCATGGATGATAGGATAATGGTTAAATCAGTGGCAAATCTCAAAGGGCTACAGAGGCCATGCCCCCTCCTCAATCCAATATAATTTTTGTGATTTTACTTAATTATTGAAAATAATGACTACATATTGATCACAAAATATTCTAAAGAAGTATTCTCATTAAACTTGAGGGGATAGCATTTCAAGAGCACATTCATATCCTAAAAACGTGTCATTTTCATTAAAAAATTGGAGAACGGTCCCTACTGGTGTCGAACATTTGGAGTAATCCTCCTTTAATCTAGTCAACCAGGAGCTATAGTTAGCCCTTTTATCCCTTCAGTTACGTGTCCAGTTCTGTAAGAGCCCAGGGTTCCCAAATGGTCACCCAACCTGAAACCTGTGATATCTCAAATTGCTTAACCTCCAGGACTTCACATAGCGTAGTTAAGGAATTAGGCTATCAATGCTGGCAATACTTTCAAGATATGGTCCTGGATTAAATAATCTCACCACAGGATCTGTAGGAAGGACACCCTATAAGTATAACCATGAATATTACATACATGAAGCTCTCTTCTCAGACACTAGTGGACATCACCACTTTTCAACAACGTATTAAGAATGTTTGCAAAAGACTGAATACAAAACTGAAGAAGCTTAAAAGAAAACAGCAAATGGCAGAGGTTGTCAATTCACTCCACTCTGAATTATGATGAATTTGCATCTCATCATCTGTATAGTAACCAGTTACCTTAGCAACTGGACTACAGACAGGCAGACATATCCATGTAGACTGATAAAGTAAAACCCAAGTGGAACTGAACAATACCTGGAGGCTTCATGTGGACGGGAGGCAGCCGGAAGTCACTTCCCTCAAGACTCAAAGAACGCTGCCGTTCTAGAGTGGAGGGGAGCTCACTAATTCTCAGTGACATCTGTCTTTTGAAAGGAGAAGCCTGGTTCAGCTGCTGGAAACCGCGGAAGGAACCCTGGCGCTGAAGCATGGAAGCAGTGGCATGCGGGCGCTCTATGGCATATGGGTTCACAACAGGTTTGACTGCGGGTGGTTCTGCAACACGACCATTTCCATCAGCTGGCAAACAAAGGATAATACATTTATATGACCAGAGATACACCAAGCAATAGACCACCACCAGAATTTCGGTACATTCCCTCCCACCTGATGGTTTTAACTCTTGTGGATCTTGGAGACGTTCTGTTATGGAAGTTTGACGGAAACTTCCTGTTCGAGTAAATGTTGAATTTTTAGTATCAAAAGTCATGGTGACTCCACATTCTTTGTCACGTTTTTGCTTACGTTCCAAGCAAGCAGCAAATGCACATCCAACAGCATGACTTAATCGTTCACCCTGGAAAATTAGTCAAAAACATTATTAAAATGAAGTATATCTTAACCTAGGAAACTTGTAATAAATCTTTAGACCTTAGTTTAAGGAGAAAATATCAGTATAAATAGTCATCATGCTTATTAAAGCATTTCTTCCACTATATATACAATAAAATAATGTCTCATATACATTCAATAACTACATATATTAATTTCAAAATTAAATGAACTGACTGATACATTATTACCAATTTCTTACATAAATTCAGTTGTGGTAGCTGATATGCAGTACGGTACTCCATAATGTGAGTTAGGAAATAATGAGCCACAACAGTAAATTTTGGTGATTGATTATTTCCTAAATACATTAATCACACTTCCAATCACGGCAAATACAGCAGTAAAGAGAACATGAAATTGAACAGCAAGGTATGCACTGATTTTAAAAAGTTTCATAACTCACCGATTCCTTTAATGCCAGAAATCCATGACACATCCAACGCCTTGTGGTTCCATCACGACAGATGTATGAAAATCCCTTCTCGTGATTACGATCCGGTGCACAAAATGAAACTTTCTCAATCGTTTGATCAACAATAAGCCCCTGAAACAGGAAATAAAATATATTATTTTGTAATAAGAAAATTAGGAGAAAGTAACTGCAGATACAAATTGCCTACTTGACTATACAGCGATGTTGGAAAAGAAACACATCACCAACGTTTTTAAAAAGACACTCTTCACAATGCACAAAATCAAAATTAATATTGTTATGTTGAGTTTATTACATTATATTATTATTGCAAACACTTACCTTTGTTTCATCTTCAACTACACGCAAACCATCACCAGAAACATAGAGAACTGCTTTCACAGGGCGCCGGCGGGAATTCTGAACAAAATACATTTTAAACTACACAAGTGACATAAAATAAGTACAAATTAGATGTATATGAACTTCTTGCATGAAAACAAGTGTACTAATCAACTAGTTAACAAAAAAGTCAGTAAACATAGTATTTGGTAAAGTAATATTTTATATTGAAACTTAATCTCCATAAAGATATTATAAAGAGAAAAAAGTAATCATTCTAGAAATAATTAGTCCCAAATTATTTATAAAAACGTCAGATATTACTTACCCTCAGTACTTTGAGCGCTTCTTCACAAACTTGCATACCCCGGGATTCAAATACCTCGACACATCCAAGGTACTGTAAGGAAAATAAATGGAATTAAAATGTGGATACTTTCTACATTTGTACATTATTATCCTATTTGTTAAAGATTTTGAATATTTATAATACGTTTGACTTGCAATTCTATTTGCTATGGACTATAAAATAAACAATAATAAATAGGTTAAATATAAATTAATAATGACTCTCACTATGTAGTACTATATTGGATAGCTTATAATTAGTCAATGAGATAGATTATAAGAATAATATCAGGAGTCTTAACTTTACATTACAAAGATTTTTTGTAACAGTACAAATTATACAAACCAGACTGAAAATATTTTTTGATACATTTTGCATACAAGCAAGTATTCTTTGACTTTGGAACAATCATAATTGATTTTTTATTTTATATTTGTCTAATAATTCTATGTACGCTATATGTTGTCTCTGGCCAATTTTGAAAGACAATTGTATCTATCTTCTTTGTTTCCTTTCTTATTTAATATTTTTAATACAAAAAAAATTGATTTAACAATTTGAATGTTTCAAGAACATATATATTAACATTTTAAAATTGTACATACCAATATTGAGGGACATTTAATGTAGAAGTAAATTGGTTATTTTATTTTTTATGTTGAATTATAGAACCTAAGGATGGGAAGAAATATGTTTCCAAAATTTTGTTCAAATACTTAAATCAAGTTCTTTTTGTCATAAACAATGAAATAAGAACGGAAACAAAGAAGATAAATACAAACATCTTTGAAAATTGGCCAGAGACAACACATAATCATAATTGATACTGGACAGTTGACTCTTCAACTGTGATTTAACTGACATGGCCCAGTCGACAGACACACATTAGTTTGCTGTGATAAATAATTGAATGAAACTTATAAGGTAAAATTACATAAGTAAAAAATGATCATTTATTCTCAAACGATTATGCTTCTCCACTTAACAAATTTTTAGTCACAATATTTAACTATGTGAAAGCACGGTACATGACCAGGGTAATTAATATTTTGGAAGACAGACAAATGTCATTTCTTATTGAAGAGGCAGGAAAATAATTCTTGCTTTTTCATTCATCCAACATACACAATGGTTGTATAGAAAAAAATATATATACAGACATTTTTGATTTTTTAGAACACTAATATAAAAGTTCTATAGAATTCATTCTGTGTTAACAGATCACATGAAATTATTACGTTTTCTGAGTCAATTAGTGAGATAATTAGTGATATGCCGGTTGGGCTCGGGCTCTGAGGGTTGGGAAGGTATGGGGATGGGACAAGACGCCACCGAGAATAGATAGCTGTACGTGACGTTGATCAAAACTAGGGCAGGATAATCACGTTTTTTTAGTCAAGACAATTCTTTTAATTTAAATAAGATTTATTTGATTTAAATAAGGTTTAAAAAAACTTTGTATTAGATGTTTTTAATTCAAACCAAAATCGGTAAGTGATTTATTTATCCTTAATTACTTTAAAAGCACAAAAAAGTTTACTGAAAGCACATATTGTTGTAAACAACTGAATTCATCAAAAAACTTAGTTCATTTTTTTTTAAATATTATAATGTATTCTATGTTCTCAAAATAGTTCAAGTACAGGAAAAACTTTATAAAGTTTATAATAAATTAAAGAAATATAATATATACTTAACATTAATTTTGTAATTGATTTAAGTACTTTTATCTGAGGAATTTTTATTTTACAAATATTTAAAATTCAAAAATATATTTTCAAATATTACAAATAATAAATATTGATTCAAATATTGTTTTTTAATCATTTGACTTAAATCACATGTTTTAAAGCATACCAGCTTTAGTCAAGACCAACTATAATTGACGAACTAATATCCCCTCTCAATATCAAACGCTAAGGAAAAATGACGAATTTCCTCCCTTTTATAAGATGCTAATAACAACAATCAGATTGACAAGGATTGCTCAGGGTATCAACTGATGTCACTGCAGTGTCTCAGACCGGGAGGTCCTAGGGTTGGAGACCCGATTGTGGCAGGATTTTTGATATTCGCTAGACAGCTATGTTGAGTTTAGCCACTGTCTCGAGAAGAATTCTAGCGGCTGGCTGCTCTGATCGGTAGTTTTTCGTGGTTTCTCCGATTAACACCAGGAGAATACCGGAGTAGTACCTTAATAAACAGGCCACAGACAGTGAGCGATCATTCCTTCTTCTTCCTTGTCCAATCCTCACCCCACAATTACAGTCACATGCACTATACTACCACACTTGTCGGGAGCTTAAAGCTTGTCCCGGCTGGGGTGGTGCCACGTTGGTGAGAGATACCTGATTGGGGAAAATCCTCGCGAGCCCACGTAGATCGGCGTCGGATCTCGCCATCCGGCGGACGAAGATTGATTGATTGATTTACGTCAAAAACAGTTAAAAACTGAGGGACGTGCTATAGGGAGGAGTTAATTTGAAGTTACATTTATGTCCAGAAGCAAAATAAGGGGCCATCTATGCGTTTGCTCGAGAATCAGGGAAACTCGACGAAAACCTGATCGAGATGTGGGTTGTTATAGATTCTTTACAATTATACAATCCAAACGGAACATGGAAAATGGATACATCACACTCCAGTGATAAAACATGCACTACACTTACGGGACGAATGACCTTAGCCGTTAACGCGCGGAATCACTAATCAATCATTCAACAGCAGTCAGGTCGGGGCCCGCATGCCGCTACAGTTAACATATTCGATTGATTACGGTGGTCGCCAGACAATTCCGCAAATTTGCACATTTCTGAAAAAAAAAAAAGGCTCTGCAAAACCCTTCCCGGCGTTTCGTGGCTTCTGGTAGCAAGAGACGAAAAACACGACACGAGACGTGAAACATGTTATTGTTTCTGTGTAAAGGTGTTGGTATATTAAGTTCACGTCAACGACATAATTCATTTCACAGTGTATGGTATTTAGAGTATCGTCTTTGAACTCTTCTGTTTCCTTTTTCCTTCTTGACTTTTAGAAATCGGACGCGTATGTTATCGAACAGAATTATTTACAAGTTTGAACGATTGCCCACCATTAAAAAGTATGGACCGAACTAAAGATCTTATTTGCATTAACTATTTCGATTTCACAGTACTCACTTCGAGTCACTGCATGGTAAAGTGCAATGACTGTACATGCATTTTTCTAATCAGCTGTGAAAAGAGAAATAAATTATTTCTTTCGAAAACTTATTTTTGTTAGAAAAATTGTTATTTAAATATGCAGTAAAATTTCCTGAAATGGCCTCCCAATCACCAAGTCCTTCGATTGTAAAAAATAAATAAAATAAATAAAAGAGGTAGGCGTCACAAAATTGACGATAATGCAACTCGAACACGTTGACGGATATCCAACAATAAATTAAGTAGTATTGGCAAGAAATTAATGGGAATTAAATACATAAAAGGAAACCTAGCAAAATTTAGCACCAAGGGTGGAGTGTCAACACCGCTGCACGGTTCCCAGGCGCTCTCGACACCCTGACGAATGAACAGTCTCTTCGCAGATGATCGGCTTGAGGAACCTTCTGAGTTAGTGCTGCTTTTTCAACCAACCAGAGGGTGATAAAGTGAAACGCACACATTTTTCTAGAGTAGCATACGTAACGCAGGGGCGGGTCCAGAGACGATTTTGGGTGCGAGTGTGAGTAATTTTTGTGTATGTATATAATTGTGAATTATTTGTAAATATATTTACATGTTATGGAATATGTACAATGACTAGGATAAACTCCGCTCATGCTGCAATACGATTTTTTTTTTTTTTTTTAATGATTATACGAAAATATTCTTGCTTGAAAGCTTCACGTCGAGTTAAAATTAATAATTAGTGATTTTTTGTTGGGAGGGAGATTTCTCTCACTTCCCTCCCACTTTCGCAGCCACACTCACGCGAGTGATCTTGGCTGCCTGGGTGCTGCCGTCGTAGCGTCGCCTGGACAACTAAGATCATTCGTGGAATTCACACATTTTTAGGATTTCGTTTACTTGGTATCTCGCCCAACAGTTCACGTTTCTAATCAACCAATTTTATTTGACAAGCCACGTGCTCTTTCATTCAATGCTAATTAAGTTTGGGAGTCGAAATTTGAAGACCATCCTTTCAAATATTCATCAAAAATTTAAGTTATGACAAATTCGACTCTAAAAGGAGTAATATTTTCGCTCAATGAACGCAAGAACACAGAAGATAAAATAAATGTCTGAAGGTATAAACAACATATGATCGTGATGCTCTTGGTGGCCTATCATGCAAAAGGTACTAGATCATGTACTCGACCCGAACTCGATGGGTAACTTCTAATAAAAGCGTTTCATAGAAGCACCTTAATACGTTACGATAAGCCGCGTGTTTCCTGTCTGCAATTGCGATCTACCGTTACGTCCCAATAGCTCCTTAGCAGAAGCAATGTTTCAAATGATATCCGAGTTATGTTCGATTTAATTGCCCCAGCCGGGAGTCGAACTCAGATCTCCGGCCTATACGCCCAGTTGCTCTACCTCGAACACTCAAAATACTTTGTAACTTTACTTCCGCTAAATAGCTTTGGGGTAGCAATGGTAATTGGCAATTCGAAACGGGAAACACATTCCCACGTAATGGTTACAACGTACAGTGATGACCAGGTAGTGAAATGACAAATGCAACCGCCATAGGGGCACTTAACTCCCAAAGATGGCCGAAGAGTTGACAGCCTCGATAGCTCCAGTGGTTAAAACAACTGGACGTACACTGGGAGATCTGGGTTTGGTTGAGACAGTCACGTTTTTGTGAACAGTCAAACATTATTTGAATATGTTTATTGTTGTGATTATTATACGATTATTTTTAAATTAAGTCGACATGTGTTCACTGATATGACGACCAGAATTTCCATGAATAGCTGCACTTGTAAAAATGTCCAATAAGGAATCGCTACAATACGGAAGTAAATACTGTCTGCAGAAAAATGAGTGAAGAGACAATCATATTATGCTTTACACTGACTTTTAAGCATACAGCTTGGTATTTCTCCAGAAATCTTACACACCTGATATATTGGCCATCTGAGCTTCCCGTTCCAACGACGCTGATTGTAACGGCATCGTTATGCGAGGAGTTCCGAAAGAGGACTAGCCCAGACAACCCATAGCTACAACAACCCATAGTCCCCAAACCCGCAGCAACAATCACTTCTCAAAAAAGCAACCCGTTCATCACCACAATAGACATATCAATATAAAAAACTCAAAAATCGTCAACCTGAAATAAAATAACAAATCTTCTTCACATAACCCCTAACAAAATTACCTTTCTTTTACAGTCTCAATAAAATAAAAATAATCATCATACCACCAAACCAATAAAAACAAACAATAGCCCTCCCTGCAATAAAAATATTTTTTTCATTCCTCCTCTAGCATCCTCTCCCAGTCTCCGGTAAACGCGGAGGAAAGAAAATAATAAAACATTGTTAATACTTTAGTATAAAGAAAAGAAGAAAAAAAAGTGGTAGAGCCCAGTGGTGAGCAGACTTGAACTACCACTGTATCTCCTAGAAATGATATTCGCTGAAGAACAATGGAACGGCAAAATGCCACAACTAAAATAATACTATTGTTTAGGACAGAGGTTCGCGACCGGTGTTTCGCGAATTTATGAGTGCAAACATGTTTTTTTGTTCCTTCTCATTCTATTAACTTTTCCCGGTACTTTAATTTTCATTTATTCATGTATTGTGTACATTAATTTAAGGAGAGAGACTTTGACCGCTGTTCAGCCGCTTACTCAATCCATCAATAGAAGTCTCCAACAATTCGACACAATCAAATATGATGAGAATGAATAAAAAATAAGGATAGTGATGATGATCATGATGAGAGAATGAATGACTAGCAACGGTGTAATGGCAGCTAGGGAGAAGAAACACCGCTATAAATTCTTCGTGGATAGAACGAAATTCGAATCAGGTTGCTGATACAGACGTCAATCAGTCATTGAGCCACGAATTATTACTTATTTTGCCCGTTCTGGGCGGTCTTTTCATTTTAAATACTACACCATTTTCAAAACGACTGAAACAAAAAGGTTGTAAAGCTCTTTGAAACATATTGCATTTTAATGCGAAGGCTCTCACTGCGACACTGAACAAGATATTGAGTGTCCATCATTCGCTGTACAGAGAAGAATTCTAGCAGCCGGCTGCTCTGATCGCTGATTTTCCGCAGTTTCTCCGATCAACGCCAGGCGAATGCCGGAGCAGTGCCCTAACAAAGGGGCCACGGACCGCGCTCGATCTTTCCTTCCTCTTCCCTGTCCTATCCTCTCCCCGTACTTACACACTTACACTAGCATGCACTACACTACCGCACATCGTGGGAGACCGGTCAGGAACTAAGAGATTGTCCCGCCAGCCGAAGGTAGGTCAGCGCCAGACCTCGCCATCCAGCAAGGGCACCTCGAGGGGGGGGGGGGCATGCACTGCATGTACGGGACCCGAGGAGTTGACGCGTCCGGCATCACTAACAACCAATCAATCCATTATTCGCGAAACTCATATTGTACTTCATGTGCACTTAATTTAGGATACGTCACGTTTTTAATCAATAAAACATGGTTTCATTGTCATTAATATTAAAATGCACAACGGAAAAATAAAAAATAAAAATACAATACATTTACATTACATTTATTGTAGTTTCTAAAAGTATATTGGCAAACTTTGACGTTTCGGGAGTAATGTTTTCTTCTATCATTAGGACTTTGTAGAGGCTACTGATTAATGTAAATATTTATTTGCTTCTGTTTCCGCTTACATTTTGAAAATTGTTGTTTCTTCATTCTCCATTAATTTTTTGTTAATTTTGAATTATTGTTTTAAATTTTTCAAAATGGCCAGGCTGATTAACAGGTCATGGAAGTATATTTATGACATATTTACTTATTTTTATTTATTATTTGTCATAACATTGGGCACTGTCAAAATCAAGTAAGGCCGTGACGTGAGTCGTGTGTGAAAAATGGACGGTGTCGCCAACTTAAACATGTTGGGGACCACTGGCCTAATGGCCAAGTTCTTGCCGAGATGTTTACGGCGCTCCGGTCCGGGAAACAAGAGAACGTGTGGGAGCGACCGCCAAGCCCTGGGCCGCTTTGGGGCGAATATCGAAAAAGCATTCACGAGAGGCGGCGCGCCCTCCGCCACATCGCCTTTTATCGAAGGCGGCCGCTGCAACTCGTTCTCAGCCTTTAGGTGCGACGAATACGAAATGAATAGAAGGGCGCGCGTGGACTGTTTTGGCAATTCGCCATTTATTACGCGATTCGCCCAAACGAGGTCATTATTGCGCGCAAATGAGCCTCGTCATTACCCTGCTGAGCTTACTCGTTTTCTGTTTCGGAATTTGGAACGAGTTTTGATTTAGTGGAAGTTGCGTGTACTTTGTTAGTGACATCTGACAATTTTCTCCGAAAACACAGTCACAACTTATTTGCGCCAATAAACTATCCGAGTGGCATGTGACGTTCGGAAGGAGCTATGCAGCATTCATAGTTCAGAAGCATCAAGGTGTCATTTCTGTAATAGCTCTCAGGATTTCTTGGAAGCCACAGTGAAATAACACAATCAAAACGGACTCTTACGTCCAGGGGAATTTGAAAGAATCAAAGTGGATTTTCAAAAACAAATAATACTTGCAGGATTAAAAAGAAAATGTGAGCACAGTGCATATTATGTCTCGTCGTCTTGCGAAGGTCTTTCCAAGTATCTCTGCCAGCGGAACACCACCCCAACGGGCCAACTTGACGCTCCCGACTGCTCTCCTGAGTTGTGTGGTCGTGTGGTGCAGGTAACGAGTGTGTAAAGGGTTGGGAGGGGAGGAGCAAAGGCGAGGAAGGAAAGACCGCGTGCGGTCCGAGGCTCATCTGTGAAGTTACTGCTTTGGCATTTGTCGGTATTGGTCCTAGAAATCACGGAAAAACTACCGACCACATCAGTCGGTCACTTGAATTCTCCTCGAGACCGCGGCTGAAGTCGACCTACGTAACTAGCTTGAGTCGAAAACTCGCCACCGTAGAAACTCAAAACCCAGCACCTCCCGAACAGAAGCACTGCATTGGCAACAGTTGCTGCCCCGAGCTATTTCATTTGGTATGATGATCGAATGAGATGAAGAATGAGCTTCGAAGAGAAAATACAAAACATCATTCCTGTGATCGGAAAATGTGTGATTTTACCGGTTTTACCAAAAACCTAAGCTAGATAAGAGATTTCAACGGAAATCCAAGTGATTTCAGCTGATTCACAAAAAAGTTTTTAATTTGTGATTACATGTTCTTTTGAAGATCAGCTTCCGCTTTTGTTTTCTCGTGACATTCTGTTTATGAATGTGAAATTCGATCAAATACTCGAACTATTATCTTTCCTTGGAGAGGAAGTTTTTTTAACTTATCTCTGAAGCTTGTAACATTTTACAAGATCTTTGCAAAGGGAGTTAACAGTCACATGCCAATGGAAAAGGGGGTGCACGACAAAGGTCGGAGTATTTTTGTTTAGGTAAGAATTGACAGTTTCGCGTTTAGGATTTTTAATATGAGAACCTTACATTACTGCTGGTGATATATTCATCTTTCAACGCTTATCGGAATCGAAACCGTCGCCGTCAAATATTTTGCAGAAACTCCAGCGTTCTCTCACAGCCATTAACACTGTATCTCACTAACATTTTGCCATCTAATTTTAATATCAGTCGATGTAGGTGCGTTTTGCAAGCTGAGCAACTACGTTACGCTGCATTAGTTTTTCAAGAAAATATCGTGTCCCTGCATTTCCTCGCGGAAACGACCGCAAGAACAGAAAATGATCAAAATATATTATGATATTGCCATATCTTAGAAACTGAAAATATTATAACTCAAAACTTGCAGAAAATTATTGAAATTCAATGCTAAATACACGTTTCATTAGTTCTTAATTACACAAACATTACATTATGCTTGAATTATATTACAATTTCTTTCTGGAGATCACGGTTGTCACCCCCTGCCTCCCACACACGATTGTTTTTCGGTTACTGGAATGGCATTGGTATGTGACTGTTGGTGCATTTTTGCATGCTTTTAAGGAATTTCAGGGATGATTTTGATTAAAAATAGGAAGCAAAAAGACCAAAGAAAGTCAAATAGGGATGAACTAACCATTGAATAATGATTAAATTTGGATTCAGATAGGCCTACGCCAGTTTGAATTTGTTATGTGAAATAAGAAGAAAAAGGTTTTAATTCGACGTCCCCCTCCACAGTAAAGAGCAAATGGTTTCGTACTATAACGACAATAATATTTTAATTAATTTATCATAAGGCTATATTATAGAGCCGAGTACAGCATTCATATATTTTTAACTTCTCATTCTCATACGAATGCAATCGTATATGCAAAACTAGTTAAATTTAGTCGAATTGCAACGTCATATATTATTTACCAAAAATCTACAAAAGCGTGAAGGAGTTAAAATGATAATAACTTTTATTAGAATGAAACAATTTATTAATACAATCTTTTCAAGAAAACTTCGCTCAAATTCAATTCAAATTAGAGTCATAATTGATATAAATTACTCGTATAAAACATAATTATACGTATATAACATAATTGAAAGCCAACTTCTTTTATCCTCTGCACTTTGAATGTTTAGGAAAAATTATCAAATAAAATACCGTGAGTTTTTAAGAATGTATCTTTGTTTTTTGCCCAAAGATGTTATTTTTTGTTTTCTTTTATCTATAGCACGTAGGCAAACAATCTTTCTGTTTTTCATGATATTTACTTCTCATTTCATCTCAAGCACTCAATATGACTTGAACTATCCCAACGTCATAAAAATCTGACTGTGGGATTTTTAATATATTTATTTACCAATTTAATGTGCTGTACTATTTGTACAGTGCGCAGTTACAGTGCACATTCTATGCATTCTCGCATTTTCCCTTCTGAGCATTTAACTTCTTTTTACTTTCTCGCCTTCTGCGTATTTAAAGTATTTCCGAGTCCAGTTGTTTTCTTTCTTTCTTTATTTATTTATTTTTCCTTCTTCTTCTTAATTTTGTCGATATTAAGTCAAATATACTTTTAACACAAAAGGAATTTTTAGTGACGCTTTGTAAAGAAAAGTGACTTGGCTAAAAAGCATACTAATATGTAAATAAGAGATCAATTAAAAGCACTACTATAAGTACATAGAGGTAGTGTAATAGTAACAGACTCATGATCGTTAAATGATACTAATTAATTTGGGTGGATGCTTTTTTAAGAATGAGAGTTGGAGAATGTAATTAAGACGTATGATTTTGAAAAAAGAATTGTGTTAACCGTACGCCACTAAGCGCGTTTAAGAATGAATGAATTACAATGAATTACAAACACTGAAAGAATTAGTGAATCTCCGCTAATAAGGCACCGCATAATACCTGCATATTCGATTAATTTGTAAGAACAATTCTACACACAGAAAATACATTAATGTGGATTAATCTACATTAATTTCAATGTACTGTGTGCATTAAATTTAATGCTTAAATTAAAATCAATGTAGATGTGATGTACGACTGTACATGAAACGTAATGCAGTTTTTACATTAAAACGAGATTAATGTGTTTGTACATTAAATTTAATATTTAAATTAAAATTCTCGCAGATTTAATATATAATTATGGAATATAATTACTGTTTCAAAACTTAGAAATATTTTATTCCCCTATTTTAACAAACGTATAAGTTTAAAATATAATTTTTATTTGAGCTTTATATTTTATTCTGTACAATAAATCATATTTTCTTCCACAAAATCATTTAGTTTATTATTGTATTTGAACATTCTCTATTCTCAGTTGTGCTGCAGGTTATGTGTTAATATGGATATGTTGTAGATATGTGTAGCAGATTACAAGTGACTGTCTAAATATAAGAATGGAACATACAAGACTATGAACTGAAGTTCAGGAAATTAGTGTGACATAGTAAGTTCAAAGTAAATAACTGTAATCCTGGAAGAAAGAGTTCTACTATTTTGCAAAGACGTCATTACCGAGACCGTTATACCGTCAATATCGTTAAAAATAATGTTTCATTAAATAACGTATTACTATCGATAGAGCAATTGAGATAAAACTGTTACCTTACATCCTTAAGAATGAGGATGAAGGCCAGGGTGAGGGTTGTTAGTTTGTCAGCAGTACTAAAATTCAAATTCGTAGTTTGTTTGCTGATGCACATATGCTTTCTACTAGTCGGGAACGAAAATTTCAAGTCATCAACTGACGCTAACCACGTTCTGTTTATACTTTTGTTCATAATTCAACAATGTACAGTAAAAAAGTAGAGATTCTGGGATACACAAAAAGGTGTGCAGATAATATACGTTGTCCCAAAGATTTTTACTGTGACGCGGCGCGACTATCCCACTACTCAAGTGTCTCAATTTTGTTTATGTTTAAAGAGTAACGCACACGATGTTATAAGAATAGGTGGAAAGATATCTGCATATAGTTTCGTTTTCTCACTAAAACTATTTGTGACCAACAGAGCATGATGGGACTACGCACAGAATATGAAGTTTCCGAGTCGAGACAGAAATGCGAGCATCGTTTACAAGTGTTAGAGGATAGCGTATAAACGCTTAAACAAATATCTAAACACTGAAATTAGAAAACAACTATGCGTGAAACGCAGTCGCCACGATCCTGCCGGGTTCGTGCACAGGCAATTCGACTTGGAGATTTCCGTGCACGGGCGACAGGGCACCTCAGGCTTAGTGAGATATACGGTCGGTGTGCAATAATCGTTTCTCCGATGTAGCGATAGAAACTTCGCGGAATCCAAACATTTCTTTTGTTCTTTTCACAAATATGCAATATTGATGTTTATCTATCAGCAATAAATACTTATTTTTAGAATCAAAATAATTCCATCGTGGCGTCGGCAAAAAGGCAACGTTTCTTCACACTAACACATAGTTAAATGAACGATATGGTTTCAATTTAAAGGCCCAGATGACTACTATTTATTAAATTTGTGGAAAATGAAATTTAATTCACTTATGATGCAAACGTCACGTCATATTTTGGGTCAACCGAAACCGAGCGGTATACCGGCTATTAGAGGGAACTTGACAGTTCTCTTTCACTGGGCTCCGCATCCGTTCGTTAAGATATCACCAAGAATTAAACCCATTATCGACTAATTAATAGTTCTGTGTCGACTAAATATTCGATTATACAACATTTGTGAATACAACAAAGAAAACTAACCTTACTCTGTTTGGCACATTACTGTCATGTTGAGTTGAATGTACGTTAACATGTCACATCCTCCGTTACTTGCTAACAAAAGGTAAAGTCAGTGTTCGCAAAAAAGCCAGTTCGCTTTCTTTCCAATCATTGTCCGGAAACGACCTGAAATATACCTAGTAAATTAAATAGCGAGTGTGATTTCAGCACGGAATGAAGACAGCGTGGAGTCAAAACATCCACAATTTGAACGTTTGACACAAAACGTGAGAAACATATTCGACAATTGTATCGCATTAAAAGCTTAACAGCACTTGTCACAAAGCGCACTCAGCGCAAACCTCGAAGGCGCCGACCTGTGCAGGAAACGTGTAGGCACACCTAAACCCTTAAACACCTGAAACGACAAAATATTCAGAGTTCTCTTCGTTTCAGTATTATAAGATCATATGGACGGCACAATTTTAACACGTGCCACAAAATTTGGCCGTTTTGCGATTACCAAGTCATCCGAAAGATAAGATCGACCGAATTATGTAGACAGATTTCACAGATAGGAATTTTTAAAAAAATGATAAAATGGCGGAAATTGGTCACAATTTTATTAGTTTGTGATGGAAACGGCGTTTTTCCTCTCAACTGGAAAGTTGCATTTTTTGATTCGTGTTGTTAAAAGTAGTCACCCTATATACTATCTTTAATTGGCCGATATATTGAAATATTTCTTGTTCTATGCCATTGACATTTTTATTGTCGTGCGATATTAACTATGCACGAGCGAATAAAGGGACACCTTACCTTAATATTGTCTTAACTATTACGAAAACAATTGACATTATGTTAGAAGAACAAATATTTTTGGATAAAATATAGTACTTTGAGTATCTGAGAAGTTCGTTTAAATATGGGGAACTATTTTTAAATCAATTTTAGGCAACAACGAAACGTCAACGTCAAATATATTACTCAAGGCTTATTCATTTTTAACCAGAATTCCCATAAAGTTAACTTCTTTAAATAAATTTAACATATTAACAAACTCAGGACAAACAAAACATTGGAGAGAATTTCGAATTGAACAGCACTTCCGACACATAATCGCACGTAAGTTTCAACCAACACGGGCTAGTTTAAATTTCACTACACACCCTTCCAGACTAGAAACGTCAATTAGCCAACCAGCAATCTGTGCCATTTCAGAATGCAAATCAGTTGCATACTTCGCAAAATAAGTCGAAAGATTTTTACTTTCAAATCCTTCCCAGATGTCGACAATGTCAACGATGTTGCGACGCAGCGCGCGTGCCAGCCCCTTACCTTCACGTGGAAACTGCACGTGCCAGCGCGGACGCTCGCCTCGTCCGCCTG
>BOPP01000086.1:1295101-1344840 GCA_017312745.1 Gryllus bimaculatus | reverse complement strand
GCGACCGCGCTTCCGCTCGCCGCCACACCGGAAGGGGCCGGCGGCGGCGGCGGAGGTCTCGCCGGGCGTGCCGACGCCCAAGGCAAATGAACGGGTTGGTGAGGGAAGGAGCGACTCGTTCATTAGCAACGGGAGCGATGCTTCCAGATCGCCAAGACAATGACACCTGGATTACAGTGATGGCAAAGGATGCGGCACGCCCGGCGGTGCTTTGCATACAGTGACTTCGCACGGAAGGATTCGTGATCATTCATGCACACTTCAAGAGATAAAAAAGCAATGTGAGACAGTTGCGCACCCAGGATTATATGGAGGAGGAGGGGGGGGGGGGGCTACAGGTAGTGTCCAAGCGACAGAATTTATTTATTTATGATGAATGTAAAATGTATTTTCATTTCTTGACATATAGATAATAATTTACAACGAAAACAATTTATATACTGAATGACTTTCATTAGTATAAAAAATCAAAAAAGCTGTATTTTTCAATACATAGCATTGACTTCAAGGCTGCGGAGGCCAGAAACCCCATGAGGCCCCCGCCTCACCCCCATCCCGTTGCGCCGCTGCCCCAAAAGAATCCCCTTCCACGAGCCCCCAGTCTGATTAACGTTGTGACTGCGCGATAACTGTGGTGTGAGCTGCGCAAACCGCATACCATTATGCGAACCGTCATCATATCACACTGCGTTAATACACTGATTCGAAAAAGAGGCTTTTTGAGCGTACAGCTTACGATAATTGCCTTTACCCTTCCACTGGAAATGATATAGCTCGAACTCTTGTTATTTGGCAGGTTCTGTAGGATTCGATGCATTATCCAGTACCCAGTTCTTTCCACGTTGTGAAGACTGTAGTACTAATAACCGTGATGAAGAAAAGCAATGATTGATGATAATATTATTATCGAATCGTTAATATTCTTCTGGACTATTACAAACTGGCAATTAAGGCTTGTATTCTAAATAATCCGTCTACGAATGGTTTCTCACATATCTTGCGAAAATGAAATAGGAGGCACACAGTGGCCTGCTGATAGTGTTCATGTAGGGCCTACGAGGATAAACGAACTACTTACGAATAAACGAACCGGATTTTTTATCATCTGACGCCTGCAATTGCTACGTCTTAGACACGTGTGCACGGCACGTTGCCTCCTAGGGCGGCGCCCTCGCACCAAGTTAATCCCTATTCTGAAAATTGGCCATTTGATGCTGTTAAGGGTGTAATATATTAACGCGACGTATTGTATTTAGTACCGCATTTGCTCTCCATCACAATTTAACAACTTTCGCTTCATAGGAATACAGATGCATTACAGAAAAGTATAGCAATCGGTGAAACGGCATCAGTTGCTTTTTATGCACGGGAGAAGAAATCGTTCAGGGCTGTGAATGTTGAGACGGGATTATTTTCCTACATTAACGCTCAGGGACTTAGAAGATATTGAAAAAATATTGGGAAAATTCGGGGTGGAGCATCCCTAAAACGAGCGGCAAAACTCTAGCTCCAACTGTTAGTACAATAATAAAAACGCCTCTGCGCGGCCAAGCTTCCTTCACCGGCCACGCCAGACGGATGAGGCAAAACGATGCCAGAAGGATTTCATGGGCCACTTCACATTTCCCCTCCTTTTATTTGGTGTAATCACTCACTTTTACACACCATTCACTTGTTCAAACTATTCGTCACTTCGTGCAATGACGCCTAAGCTTTATCGTCTTATGCCTCACGGGTCTCCGAGGAAGTGGAGCCGTTACTAATTTCACGAGAAAGTATATGGTGTTATGGCACCACAAGTTTTTCTCTTAAGAGGCGAAAGAGATACATTCGCCCCTTATTCAAGGTGTGGAATTTCAACTGCTGATTTATTCAATTATTCCGACTCTACAATCACTTTCTATCAACCTTTTCGCTAATTCATCTCCACCGTCTGTGACAATGCCGCCTTCGCAAGAGGTGCTGGTTCTCTGTCTTTAAGAAAGCAATGACAGGAAGGGCCGACGCCAAAAAAAACAGGAATTTTGCCAATTACCAGAACGAGACGACTACATTTTCGACTTTTTTGACTAGTTAAATTAATTGTAAGTTAGTTCAAAAATAAATTAAAAGAAAAGATTTATATGCAGTATCATATATGATTTATATGCAATATGCATTTTTTTATATGCAATATGCATAAGCGATCGGCACAAAATGCCTGTTTTGGGCTATGGTGTCTCCATTGCAGGACCATTGACATTAAGTACATATTCGGGTCAAAATTATTTTACTGATTGATACCGTACCGTAATTGATTTTAATCGATGCACTTCTGTGGGTTATTAGTGCATTAGTTTTTATCGCCAATCTTTCCGCAGCTCATCATAGATGAGTAGTTCAGAGCTCAGTTCCATTAAGAAATTTCAGCTAATACGTTTAATAGATCGTACTAGTGGAAATAAAATTTGCACATACCTCAACGTTCAACAATGAAGTACAATTGAAGAAATGTATTTTAACAGATATATTAACCTAGGTAAATGCCTCAACACCAAATGCCTCTGTTTTCTTCTGAAAGTGGTATAACTGTCTATGCGACAGCTAGCATTCTAGCAGTGTGTCGCTGAGGTAGTTCCCGCTTTATTTCTGGACAGTAAATTAAGCTTTTCTCCCCACTCCCAATATATACAGTTCTTCAAATAAATAAACCAATAAATAAATAAAAAGCAAATGAAAAAGAAGCTTTATGGAAATATCAATTCACTACATTAATGTAAGATTTGTTTATAAGCAATTTTGGTTTATAAATACTATATTATAGAATCACTATCGCTTTGCCTTTTAAAAAGAAAAATAATTGCAATTAAAAACTCTCATGAAAGGATTATCAAAGAAACTATATTATTAGTGTATACTGATCTGTTACACTGGTGATAGGTGAATACAAATATTTAATTAAATATTTATTAAGCTCATAATCATAACTTGGTATACATGTAGAAAACTGAATTCAAATACTTGCTTTGTGATACAAATAATATCCGAAAAGGGGTGGTAAAATATTAAGTTTAAACGCATCTCAACAAAAAGAATTCAATACGTATTGAAAAGTGCACGGTAACTTGTTGGGCAACCAGGTTCCATTGGACGATGCTTTCACCCCAGATTTACATTTCTTCTTGCACAAATAATAATCTGGTTTCAATAAAGCTCCCAGCAAATTGCTACCTAATCCTTCCCTTTCTAACACACATACGGAACGCACAAACATTCACGCAGTACTATTCAAATACATAATCAAATTGAATAACACAACACCATTTACGCAAAGACCTAAGAATAGTCAGATTTAAAAACTGCCAAATATAAAAGATATCATGAAAACAGACACGAATGTTAATTAAATGAAATTGTTCAATTATTATGTGACGCGATACATTCCCCTGAAAGCAATTAAATCCAAATAGAAAAAAATCTAATTACAGAACAGTTTTGAACTTAGAATGATGAATGGAAACGTAATAGTTTGCATTTGATAATTACCGTCTCTACGCTCAAACTTAAGATATTGCCTCTATTTTTATCATTAAATAGTTCGGCATAGACACGCAGATAAAACCACACGCTCGGTCTACTTTTCTTAACGAAAATCAAAGTTGCTGCGAAGGTGAACAGTAATAAGGCCATTCTACTTCTCATCGAATTATTTTACTCATGATTTTTGAGTCTTCAGGAAATATGATCCGTATTAGCAACAGAAGTAATCACGACGCAGTCACTTAAAAACAGTTGTTAAACCATTAAAAACTCATACTAGCATATATCCATCACATATCCGAGTTCAGGCTTCCTCCTGTTTCATATTCCCATGGATATTACCTGCCCGAGTTTCCTTACGACGTTGGTAATGGCTCGTGAAGTCAAAATTAATTCCCTGTTGCCATGTCACCATCTACTGGCATATTATTATCTAGCAGCCACCTGCTTCCTGGATCATGCTTGTAAATGACCAAAGACGTTAGAATCGCAATAGAAGATCAACGAGATTGAGCTTAACGCGCAACAAAGTAAATACGAACACCGCAAGCGGAGCTCTGCATGTGCATGTCATCTTGGGAGACTTCATCAAACATGTAAAATCAACACAAAAACCTTGGCGCGATTTGTGCAGGCAGTTCATTCAAGTTCATTAATTAAAAAAATCCTAGTTTTTTTTTTTCATTCAGTATTTCTCTGCAGTACTCTCTCAATCAACCATTATTCAAGTGGCCACCCCGACTTTGAAACGATGATGACTCACGCAATGTTTCGTAACGTTTCTAGCAGCAATGAAACAAAAGAAAGCCCATAATTAATTTCAGAGCATTTTTTAAACAGATACAATAGTGTCGGGGTGAATGTGAAACTTAATGGCTAGTTTAATGTCTAACATGGGTACATAAAAGTATTGCAAGTGTATACTGTGAATACAGTAGTCTACAGTAACATGAGGTTTCTTATTTTATTCTTCTTTAACGCAAAGGAAACTTTTCCAGTGTTCCGTAAACTATATACTTAAATAAATACATATAGATAAATGTAAGGTACTTTTACGATATGTAGGGGTTAAAGAGAATCCCTTTCCACCAATGAACACGTGTTGGGAAATATCGTACAAAACCGTTACTCATGTCACACTTGCCCCTCATGAGAAGACAACTCATCCTCTACGAGTGTTTAAAGGCTCGACGAAGTAGAAGAGGTTTCGTATACCTTCCAAACAGCAATGCAGGATGGGTTGCCTGTCAATTAGAGGCAAATGTCACATGTGTAATTTCATTAAATGAGTTTTTCCATTACTTGTCAATTAACAAAAAGTTACCGTCGACTTCCTGCAAGCCCCTAAGCGTATATCATTTATTATTAGTCACCTGTATAGTCCCGTTGTTTAATCGGCGATTTCCTTTGTTTTCTCCGATCAATTTCAGGCGTACGTGACAACTATCGTTTTCAGAACTACTTGAGGAAAATATTGTCATCATATAAAACAATTTCGAACATAAAGACTGGTACTAATGATCGTTCGGTGTGAATAAGATTGTTGACACCCTATGGTAGCGACCTTAAAAATATGAAAGGCAGGAAACTTTAAGAAGGGGTATCGCTTCAAAAACGGCATATACATTTTGTATTCAATTACCAAGAAACTAGAATTAAAAAGCTCAGTGCATTACTTTAAAAATATTTTTCACAATATTGTGTACGATGTTTGTTTTAAAGACTTTCAATCCTTTGTGTCATTAAATCATAATTATCTTTTCAAAAAGTTAAGCTAACTTTTCAAATAATAATGTGTCTATGCAGAAAAACTATGGGCTTATTACAAGATTAGTTCTACGAATTCTCTGTCAGTGAAAGGTCTCAGAACAAGGCTTGCGAACAAGCTTCGGAATTTTATTTTCATATGTACTGACAAAATACAAATATATTATTAAATAAGTAGACACAGAAATAAAATACAGTAAAGCTTACACGGAACATTTATAAGGAAAAGGGACGATCCCTAAAAATCGAAAAGAGTGGCCACCCAAGTTTCGAGAGAAACACGGCAATACGTATTTGAAGATAATGGGGTACAGTAAATTACTTTTTACAATAAACGTGTATGATATATTTTTAAATTAACACCTAAATTAAATGCAATGCAATTATTTATCAGCTATGAATATGCAAACAACCACAGTTTGTGAACGACTATATTTTTATAAAGCGATGCAGATGAACTGCTCTCAAAGCAGATTGCTCTAAAATTGTATAGCAAAAAAGACGTAACTGATGGAATTCTGAGAATCGATAATCACTAGATGAAGCATTCCATACCATCCTTTGAACGAGTCAAGAATGATAAAAAAATAACGCAAGAGAAAGGAAATGTGATAATACTAAGAAATAAGGGCTTATTTGCCGCGCAGATGTAAGATTCGTTTATAAGTACGAAGATGAAAACAAATGATATAGTTAAAGCAGAAAATTTCGTTGTTACTTCTAAGTAAACAGGACTGTTCTCAGCGGCACCGCACCTTTGAAATGCGATCATCTCATAAAATATATCACAGATTTTCACACGCAGCCTTATTTTGAAGACGACAGGCACTTCGCTAGAGCAATACACGATGGTTTGACTCACCTCAACCTTTTTGACCCTCTTTGGTTTCACTTGGCTGATGATGATTTGGTCAGGTATCAATCCGAAGCAGTACGGCATTGTCGCATCTAAGAAATGAGCCATGCTCCTCCCTCTTCGGTTTTCCGAAGCCACTTGTTCAGTAAACCGAGCAGTTGCTCCTCCACAAGACGGCGCTAAATGAAATGCGCGTCGCCTCCACGAGAAAACGGAGAACGTGTCATACGATCGCTGACTGAGCAGATGTTTCTCCCTGTTGATGCAGAACACACTTAGTACAATCGTGCGCTCGCGACGCTGCTGTTCAGCGAAATGAACTTCTCTCCGCGCACAACATAAACAATAGAAATCATTCTGGATCGGTAGCGATTACTTTAAGTGCGTCACCAAACACTTTTTGGAAAGTTTATCGATGAGCAACGTCGCAATATTGTAGCGGCAAAAGAAGTAGTCATCATGATGCAATGCTTACGGAAGAAAATCTGGGCCAAAATTAGAAATAATGTAAATATTTTATGATCATCGTCATCATCATAATCGTTCCAAGGTTGTTCGCTTGCCTACCTGTAGCCTTCAGTGAAAAGCACTCATGCGCATTCTTCTGGGAACCAATTGATTCAACGTGGTCTTTTCATTTGTTTTCAAACAATAAATTCTAAAATATTTATTTAATTCCCTTTTTTTCTTGTACAGGCTGATTCATCTTTGTCCAACCCTTCACTGATATCCAAATATCATTATTGCGATCCTGATCTTACTCTTTTCTTCAATCCAAGGTTATTTTTCTTTAAATAAGTCAACTTGATACATGGTGTTTTGCTCAATACTTTTTACACTCAATAAATCACCACGTAGACAATTCTGGTACCTTGTTTAACGTGTTCTTTTTTATAGCAACGCTCTCTTATTTTCAACTAAAGCCATTTTCACACTTCGAACCAACCCTTCTCTTAAATGAATCAATGTCTTTCCACAAATACAAGAGAAATTTTTAGTGGTCTATTGTCCAATTTCGTCAAGGAATGTGTCTGTAACAATTTCAATAAATCACACGCTTAAATACGTCAAAGGGTTCAAAATGCGTGTATTTACTTAATTTGTATCCAAATACTACGATTACATTTCCGTCAGTCACAAAGAGCACAAAATATTAACTCTAAATGATATAGGGATTTGCTTCAAAGCCGGGGTTCAAAACGAGCTCGCCAGCATAGTTTACATTTTCTGCATTTTTAATTATTTAGATTTAAAAAATCCTAGCCACTGAGTATTCACAAATGCAAAATTAACGTCAATAAATCGTATGCGATTATTGTGGCCCAGAATGGAGTAAACTGCTTTTCAACATCAAAACATATTTTGCGAACCTAACATTTAAGAAACACCTGAATGTCCTCCTCATAAAGAATATTGGAAAGCATTACGACTCATTGTAATATTTTGCTATATAATGACGAATGGTCGCTGGTTGATCCCTTATTCATTTATTGAGCAGGTATTACGACCTGTGGGATCGAATACATAAATTTGAATTGTTCACTGCTTGTAACTCACGAGGAGTATTCGATTCACCAGGACATACTACCCACTCAACATTTTGCTACAATATTCTCTTCATGATTAAGCGGAAGAGTCTGAACCCTAGTATATAAAGTTAACATCATCATCATCATCATTATCATAATTATTATTATTATTATTATTATTATTATTATTATTATTATTATTATATAAATGTAACGTTTGTTTCAAATGTAAGGAGTCATTTGTTAGTCAAACAATAAAATAAGTGTTTTCTTGAAATTACTACAGTGCCTCTTCTTCTCGTAAACCAACGAACAACTCCCGGCAGCAAACTTCAGAACAGCTCACTTGCTAAACTAAACTCTCTCGACAAGTAGCACCTTCCAGCAACTTCTCTGCATCGCAGGTAAGTGGATGCAGGATCGCTTTCCGAGGAGAAAAGACGTTTCAGATCCTGACATTCTCGGGAGAGGAAATGTCAGAACACATTTATATCTAGTCCTTTAAAAAGACACCTTTAAACGTGATATTGGACTACAAAAAGCACTAACAAAACAACAAAACATTTGTTTCAAGAGAAGCTCACGATTAACAATACCAAAGTTTAAGAAGGGTGCGTATTATAGAGACAGACGCGTTGCAGCAGAAACAATAATGCGCGCGCGTGTGTGCGAGGGAGCAAGCAAGCAAGAAAGAAAGAAAGAGAAAGAAAGAAAGAAAGAAAGAGAGAGAATAAATAAATAAAATGCCACATACAACGGTTATTCAAGTTTTCAATTTCTCAAACTAATAACCTTTATGAAATTTCGTATCCAGCAAAAATAATAAAGCATAAAATACAATTAAAATTGTATTTTTATTTATCCAAGATTGTAAGCAAACCTGTAGTAACTGTGCATGATAATAGAGGATGGAAATATCCCATTGCTTTAGGCGTAAATGTAGTGACATGTTGATGTTACACCTTCCAGTCAAGGATCCAAACATTTTAAATTTCACGAAATTGTTAACGCACAGCCCGAAGCTGTTTAAACTAACATTACTGCACAATCTGAAAAGGAAGATATTGTGCATAGTTTGTACGTAAATACATAATTCTTTACGAATCGCGGCGGAGATGCATCCCCTTTGCATTTTTCTTTAAAGATAAAATTTACGCTTAATTTCTCATATTACATTATTATTACATTACATTAATATTACACAGTGGTTGAAGATACTGAGTTGAAGTAAACATTTCCATATTGCAATTTTCTCATAACCATAGCTCAAAAGCACAAGTGTACTATCGAAATTTTCTTCAGAATTAAAACTTTAATTTGTAATGTTTTTTTAAAATTTAATTCCGATTAATACATCAAAGACCGTGTTGCAAGCCCTACGTCATGAATTTAATACACTAAAAGACAGCTAAAAATTCAATACAGTGCAAACTGTTGTTCTTCGCATACCAGGGCCTAGAATCTGAGGGCAGCCTATAGTAAGAGCAATATTTTAAAAAATGTTAACGTATAACACTTTCACCACTTGAGGAAAACCATCCCAGCAGTAGGACTGCTCCTCAGCAAATGTGTTACGTAAAAGCGTGCGTCTTCGCAGTTATAATTTACGAGGAGTTTCGTCGCATAAACGCAACCGAGATTATCTCAGCATGTTTCAGACGTCTGAGATAATCACGGACCCGTTTACACGGCCAGACACATCTCAAAGATTATTCCTATTCCACCCTGCACTAAATTACATCGTCGGCGCATCCCATAAAAACATTTGTCTTCTGCGTCTCACGCTATCCGCCCGCCGAACTCACGGCGCGCGAGAGTTGGCGCGATAAAGGGCCCCAGCGCAGCGCGAGGGGCGGGGGAGGGAGGCATCGCATTCAGCCGAGTCGGGCGCCGCCTGTGCAAAAGGGCAGGTGCGGTCGCAGGTGTCCCCGACACGCGGCTCCCGCCTCGCGCCCGCGAACACCGAAGGAGGGGGCGCGCGCGGGGATTGAAGCGGCGCCGCTCCCGGAGAAGGAGGAAGGCCCGGCGGCAAGCAATGGGAAGCCGAAAATAGCCGGTGGTCATTACGCCGGTGGCGCCTTCCCACCGGCGGAGAGCGATCGATGGCGGCGGCGCGAGAGGCGCCGTTCTTGCCGCGACCGCAACGACCCGCTGCACGGCTCAGGCACAAGGGCTCGCGCGGAGCGTTCAGCGCCTGCCCCAGGCCACGCCACAGGCTGTGCCTCAGGCCATGTCCCAGGCCATGCCCCAGGCCAGGCCCCAGGCCACGCCACAAGCCACGCCACAAGCCACGCCACAGGCCACGCCACAGGCCACGCCACAGGCCATGCCACAGGCCATGTCCCAGGCCATGCCCCAGGCCATGCCCCAGGCCATGCCCCAGGCCATGCCCCAGGCCACGCCACAAGCCACGCCACAGGCCACGCCACAGGCCATTGCCACCCCGCAATCGAGGCCGCATTAGCCGCCCGGTCTTCGCCCTACGTTGGCGTCTCGATTATAAGGGATCTTCAACAGAGCTGCGAATGCTCTTGATTATTGAGCAGTGCTGATTGTAAAACCAACACAAGGGCTACAAGGCGGCCACGTATAGTGTCCGAACATACAATATGGTCGTCATATTTTAAAAACTATTCTTCACAAGGAATAATAGTAAATAGGAAAGAAATGCAACGTTCGGGTTGTAATTATTCACGCCCTTTTGGCGAGCATATTGGTAATGTATTTGGCAACAACGGGCTCGGTAACGCTTTTTCGATAGGAAATGAATCCCTCAACTTGAAGTAAGAAATCCATTACATTTCTCTTGTACTATATATTTAATCCATACCCCTTACTGCGATGTACATGCGAATTGCAACGCGGAATGCAAAATTAAAACTCTTTACCTAAGCCCATAAGATATCAAGCAAAACCTAATTACATAAAAATAACACCGGCAGAATCCCATGATGGTTGTCACCAATGGTAATACGAGCATTGATAGCGGTAATAGTGATAGTGTTCGTGGAGTTGGTTTTTGAGCTGATGATGTCGACGAGGAAGAAGAAGAAAAGGAAGTCGAGGACAAAGTGGAGGAAGCGGCGAAGTGGCCAGAGTGGGAGGCGGCGGAAACGTCCTTTTGCGGCGCTGGCGCAGCTGGCTTATGGTCACAGGGCGGTTGCTCCTCGAGCGGCGGACAAAGCAGGTATTGTTGTGGTTGTCAGTATTCTAAGGGTTAGCACGCTGGTCTTTGGCACAAAGACATGTTGTAGAAATAGAGGAGGGAAAGGTAATGGCCGCCATAATGACGTTCAGAAGCAAATAATGATCAATCTCAACCATTTTTCCGACAATCCATTCAATACATCGTTGGCGCCTGGTTATCAATGCAGCCGGAATACCACAAACAATTTACACTGTTAAAAATATGAAATGAAAATGTTACAGCATTGTCCTCCATTATGACTCACAGAAAGCATATTCATAATTTTCGTGTAGGTGAAGAAAGACGTGTGATAACGGGAAACAATAATGAAGGACAAGGACCAGTAAAAGTGTGAGGAGAAAGTACGGGGACGAGCAATGGTGTGGTGGCTCGTCACGGCCGCCGCGGTAGAGGCTGCGGTGGCGGTGGCGGCGGCAGCCTTTACGTCGCTGCCCGGACCAAGCTTGCGACCTCGTAGGCTTCCTTCTTCCGTCGACGCACGCACAATGGGCCGAAAAATGGACGAGCACACAGAAAAAACGAAAAGAGCTAGAAACGCTCTTGTGAAAGCATTTATACTAAAGTTACCTAAATTATTTACCCAGAAATGTAAAACTTTAAATACAACGCGTCATGAGAATATTTTTTTCACATTTTTCATTGGAGAATAAATTGAGATCTTTTGAATATTCAGAAATTCAAGAAAAGATATCAAGAGTGAGGATTAAAATTTCGGGGGCCAGACAACTACTTTGGTGGTCAGCAGCGTCAGTGTAGTGCATTTTATAGCTGGAAAGCGGTGTTCCTTCACAGCTGAAACGTGAAACCCGGCGCCGACCTAAACGCTGGCTTGGGGTATAGCCTCTATCTCACTCAGCAGGCCTCCATCTCAGCACGGACAATCTCTAAGCCCCCGACTGGCCTCTCGTTAAGTGGAGTTGCGTACAGCAAGTAAATGAGCGTGTATGTAAGAGGATAGGACGCATGAAGAAAGGAAGATGGCGGTCCATGGTCCGTTGGTGCGTACTGCATCGTTTTCGTTCGTTATGATCAGACAAATCATAACTCTTCCTCATAAGAGCTTTCGGCAAGCATTATGCTGCAGGCTATGGCTGAATACGTCTTAGCTAAATTGCTAGTGTCCAAAATCCACTACCAAAGAGGCGAGGCTGCGGCAGCGGACTGTTATTGAGCCACCTCAGCCGGGCGATATTTGTTGCAGACATTAAACGCGCGCAGGGTGATTCCCCCCCCCCTGAAAATTGCTACGTAATGTTACGTCGCCCCAGACTTGCATAATACTATATACACAAAGCTTCGACAAAACGGGAACTCTTTAAGTTCGAAAACTAGTAACTCAGAACAATTAAAGAGAGTTAAAATGTTTAAAAATCCGATGGAAGAACTTGAAATTCAAAGCTTTTTGGAGATAAGAGCCATAATTTATACTTTTAGCATAAGGAGTCATTACGGGATTGTTTGCTAAATATTTCTTATGAAATAACGTTATCATTCCAATAGCATCCATAAAGAAATACGCATTTCAAGAAAGTTTATAAAATGACAATATCAAAAGTGATGAAAAGTTTTATATCTCGACGAGGGCCATAAATGAGAAACAGTACTGCAACTCATCGCAATAAAAGCAAAAATGCTGTACATTATTCAAATCATGTTATTACGCCAGTGACAACAAAAGACGGGACTCGATTTTTTTGTTTGTGGGATGAAAGCTGGCTTAGGTCACAAAAACCGAGGGAGGCATTCCTGCCCACTGCTCGCCAACCGGCTTCCCGCTCTTAGCTCACTCAAACCGCGATTTGCGTGCTCCACACACGCAAGCTCGCCTGAGCCGCATTGTGGCCGGGATCCCGCACAGATGGCCAAAACACGTATATGCATCATCATTATCACGAAATTCGGGAATGTTTTGAGAGCGCTAAGACGACTACGATGACAAAATTGCAAAAATCGAAATGATGGGTTAAGGAGTGTTGGAGGATATTCCAAGTTGTTACCGAACCTTAAGCCACAGTTAGAAAATAAATTAAGAGATTCAATATGAGACACTGTACCTTCAAAAATAACTATATTAAGTCAGAAGAGACGATTAGTGTTAGGGACTGCTTCTGGTATAGACACATCTGGCGGATAGAAGATGCAGAATTTTTGAAACCAAACGTTCTTTTGGAAAAACAATTGTGGGCTAAATATTTTCTGAATACTTTCTCATATGCCACGTAAGAAGGCTCAAAATGCCATCGAGCCGAATCAGTTATGTTCTACATTTTATTTCATAAAGTTCGCACACTTCGATCAGCTCACTTACTCCAAAACTGAAGTGGCAAATAGAGTAAACTCTCGATTATCCGCGGAATGGGATGGCCTTATATATAAAGTTACATACGCGATAAAGAATAGTATTATGTTATTGGAGCTTTATTATCTCACTAATTAACAAAAATTAACCACCTTTTTTTGGTTTTCGTGACGAAACTCTTCTTTATTTGTGACTGACGTTTCTTCAACGATTTGAAATTGAAGAAAGAAAGGGCAACTATTGAAGAAAGAAAGGGCAACAGGAGAGGTCGAAGAGGTCCTTGGATAATGTCCCCGCGGATAATCTTCAGCAGTCTGTTTGTTATGTGGATCCTCAGAGAACAATCCGCAAACAATACTAATAATTATTATTATAATTATTATAAAGGCAGCGAAACCTGACGAAACTGCCACCCCAGGTCACGTACATTCTTTGAAAATTTTAGTTCTCCTAGTAATTTAGTTTTAGTAATTTTAGTTCTAGTAATTTTAGTTTTAGGCTCCGATTTTTTTCGTTACACTTTTGGTACGGATAGGGCCAATTGCACATTTTAATATGACGTAAAGTCCTTTTCTTTTCTCAAAAAATTACACAAATGTAACGTTATTGAAACATCTCTCACGTCGTGAATGAGCACATTTCTTACAAATTGTAGAAAAGTACTTGTAATGACTTGAATTAAAATTTTTTCGAGTTTACAGTAAGTGCCATTTTCTTAGGAATTAATTCCAAATTTTGCAAAGAAAATTTAAATTTAGGACGACGTTTTACTGTTCTTTAATATTCATAAAATAATATTTCCGTTCTATTATTAGGAAAACGAAAAATGAAGAAAATTTCAAAAACATGTACTTAGCACGGCGACATGGTAGCTGGAAAGAGTATGTGGCAAGTTCGTAGAGATAGCCGAAATCAAAGAAAATATAAATCTAATTCGGGAAAATATATGCCATTCTGTAGCACTACTAATTTATTTGGGTGTTAATTTTTCTTTGGGAACAAATATATTCATTTCTTTTGAATTGAATTGAATTTGCCTTATTTTACGTGGCGAGACTCGGGCCATCAGGCCCGCTCTTCCATCTGACCACGCAAATTTTCGCACCTTTCATCAACTAGCAGAGAAAGGAGGTATTTCTTGGGCGAGAAACAGGCGATTTGAATTTAGCTCAGAGGCGTCATTTAGGCTTGAGGATCTTTATAATGGAAGTAAATCTACTAACATGGGACAGCCGGCTTTACTTCCCCTCCGAAGGAAGGCGTACGAAGGATTTTTTCGCCCTTAAAAATCCACGGCTTCGATCGGGTTTGAACCCGCCAACTTGGGTACGCTAACCGTTACACCATCGCCGCCATTTCTTTTGTAAATAATAAACAATTTATATGGTTCTGAAGTGTTATATGTTTCTGAAATGCAACTTTTTGCGTAGAAAGAATTTCTGCAAACTAACGTTTGAGTGCTTACTGCAGCTCAGCCATTCGAAATCCCGGACAAAATGCTTAGAATTATCATTAATTCCTCTCTGGTCACCCGGTACAGATAGACATTCAGCACCTTTTTCGGAAGAAGGTGATCGCCTGCCGGTCTAGACGGCGCGCCGTCTCGCGGCAAGGCGCAGCCCAGCGGGTGCGCGGACGCCGCCGCGCCGCTGCGAGAGCGTGGCCAGCGCCACGGCGCCGCGCCGCGCGCCCCAGGTGCTTTTCTTCATTTGTTGGTCCGTGCGCTGTGTGCGCACTCGCTACCAAGGCGGGCCAACAACGGAAACATAACTCATCCTGCCATTAATGTACCCCGGTTGCCGTTCGCGTCGTGTGGCCATTGTGGCGTGGCGCGGGACCGGTTGCCCTCGCGGTGGGAGGCGGGCGGAGCGCGGCGCTCGTCGCACAATGCGCGGGTGGAGGTGCTCGGCCCCGGCGTCGGAGTCGGATGGCAAATGCTTGACGGGGACAACAGCCCTCCGCCGTGCACTGGCCCCTGGATCGCAAGCGAAGCGCCCCCGAAGAGGACAAAGACGTTACGAACGCATATGAAAGCTTCCAAAAGAGCGAGTCGGGTTAGCGATTTCGTGACGGTCGCCACGAAAACGGAGTAGTAACAGGTCAGCAGAACTCGACGTCCTTCGAGACGATATTGTCGTGGCACAGAAGCTGTACCAAAGAATGTTGGAAATATGCGGAACATATTCAAACACGTTGCCAAGTGTTATATTATTTTGCTGTCCTTTTCATCTTTTGCAACCGTTCCCGAGTTATCGTTATCTCATCATCCTAAGTAATTCAAATATGAGCAGATTTGCGAAGATGAAATGCCTGTCTTCATACCGCTTACTTCCCCAAACTTTGAAAAACCGTCACTGTCATTATGATCCCTAAACCTCACAAAGACCCCAGACATCCCACAAACTATCGACTTATCAGCCGCCTCTCTATCACCAGAAAACTGTTCGAAAAAATCCTTCTAAAATTCATGAACCCCTACCTTCAACCCCACATCCACCTCTCACAATTCGGCTTCCGCCCTGACCGATCATCGGCTCTGCAGACATTCCACCTTGCCATTAACCTGGCCACAGAACTTCGTCATAAAACCCGCCAGACACCTGCACTTTTCACCAATCAGTCCTCTGCTTTTGACACAATCAACCACCAACTTCTCCTGTTCAAATTAAAATCCTACCTTCCCACTTTCGTTACAAACCTCCTAGCAAACTACCTAGCACACAGACTTTCAGAACCCCAGGTACATTTCGAAAAGGGGAGAATTGTTTTTGCTGAGACAGAAAACTAGGAATGTTTGCTCAGTCGTTAAAATAAATCGAGACATCGGAGAAGGAAAGAAGAAGAAGAAGAAGAAGAAGAAGAAGAAGAAGAAGAAGAAGAAGAAGAAGAAGAAGAAGAAAGAAAAAAAAAAAAAGATGTCATTCACAAGGTAACTATTTTCATATAGCAGGTCGAGAAAATACACACCAGTAAATCTTCATATCGATATAATAATAAGGAATAAATTATTATTCCTTTTGCAAATCTGTCATTTTCCTATTTCGAACTATTATAATATAACACTGGAAATAATAATTAAGACTCAAATTTCAATATTGGTATAAGAGGAACAGACTTCCCAATTATATCTTGCCTCGAATATAAAATTGACCACAATTTCCTATACGAAGGTCAATATTCTTACGTATTGATGGCTAAATTGTAACAACACGTATCTTAAAAAAATACATTTTTCACGAGAGAGAAGTTGAAAATTTTCATTACAAGCAAATAAAAAAGAAACCAATTTCCGTCCTTTTTACAAATTTCCAGTTAATTTCTGTGATACGTATCTTTAGAATTCAGTAGTTGATATATTTTTCGGGTGACATTGCCTCAAAAATGCCAAATTTTGATATGCATGTTAAAATTTAGCCGTCAATATGAAAATATCTTTTTTTCCTCATCTCCCACAGATTACGCGTACAGCGACAACCGGAAATCTGCAACTCGTAAGCGATCTGGCGCAGTTTGGACTTCGTCCCTTTCCGGCTGTTCTTGCTAAAAATATGCACAAATGACAACAGCAACAGCGTGTAACCAGAAAGGACGAGCGTCACAGCCACACCATAAACAAAACACTGAGCTCGATTCAGTTTTATCAGTTCTAACGTTCGCAGTTTATATGCTCTACTTGATGTACAACAACAATACTGTGTATAGTTATTTTTGCTTCTTAATTCACGAACCTCGAACCTCGTACCGTAAAAAAAATGTTTTTGAAACTTAGGAAGGCCAACATTTCACTGATCCGGTCGCAGAGTTCAACTGCACATCGACTCTCACGTTGTTCTCTAGAACCAAAACACTCCTCGCTTTCGGAGAGGGGTTTGCGGCGCGGCGGGCCGCTTGCAAATTGACTTTAGTCAGGCGTTTTCTTTCTCCCGTCGGAGCCAATATTTACCTCCGGCGCGGGCCCTCTCCGACGTTTTCCGCCTTACTCATTGGGTGCGTTGGCGCATGCAGTGACGTATCGACAATTAACGCTTGGAAAGGGCAGGTCCTAGGCTCGAGTTCCAACGGTAATGGACGGAACGCCGGCTAAAGTAGTCATTGCCTGGATGATAATATTGAAGTCACCAGATGCTTTGACTCCGTCAATTTCAGATTACTGCCGGAACAGTACCATACACAAACGAAGCACGATGCATTCATGGCTACCGCGCCCTCACTATCATATCAAAACCGTGCGATCGACTGATCGATCCTCTATCTCCATTAGGCTTATCTTCAACGATGTAAACAGACTTCGATATAACTATGAATATGCACACGTCAGCTCAAATGCCGATTTAGGATGCAGTGCCACAGGAAGGAGAGAACTATTTACTAAAAACTTGGGGCCCCTTTGAGGAAAGCCGCACCTCAGGTGTTAACGTGCGCATGTGTAAGTCCATCTGAAGTTCCGTAGATCAGGAGACCCCGGGTTCGAGTCTTGACGACGTCGACATTTTCAACACAATATAACAATGTCACGCAAATTTAGGATAAAATATCCATGCGATGTAGGAGAAGATATTATGCAGATGAAACTAGTCACTTTGGGATTGATTCATGTCTCCCCACTCGTCAACTGCTATGGTCCTAAGTCCTATTAGTGGTAAAGATGTTGCCACTAAGCGATTGCAGCGGGTCCACTTACTAAAATGACTGTGTTACTTTGTAATTTCAAATTCACTCATTTAAAGATTATCCTACAAATTTCCGGACATTTTCAGATCAATAAAATTTCCTGATCTTTCCGTGTTCTAGGATTTCTAGTAAGTTACAACCCTGACTGCTGTTTCCGGGGACTTTAACTGTTAGGGCCATTAGTTCTGTTAGTTTAGTGAGCGTTTTATTCGTGGAAATGGTGGAGTTCGTGCCTCGTTGGATGACACCTGGCGCCGACCTATCAGTTTGCGGGCGATTTTCCTGTTTAGTTCTCTCCCAGCGCAGCTCAGGCCCAGCCCGGACAAGCTTTGAGATTGTCACAATGTGTGGCAGTGTAATGCATGCGTGTGACTGCGTGTGAGTGAGTGAGTGAGTGTAAGGGGAGAGGATAGGACGGAGAAGAGCAAGGAAAGATCGCAAGCGGTTCATGGCTTGTTTGTAAGGGTACTGTTCTGGAATTTGTCTGCTATTGATCGGAGAAAACATGTAAAAACCGCTCAGAGTTTTCCTCAAGACCGGCTAAATTCGACATGCTTACGAAGCAAATACGCCACCGACGGGATTTGGACACCAGGACCTCCCGTTCAGATTCGCTACACAGTCAGCGGCAAGCAGCTTAACTCAGCCAGTGGTACTTCGCGCGTTGGTTGGTTGCTTATTAGTGATTCCGGGCGCGTCAACAGCTAAGGTCATTAGTTTCGTACGTGTTGTGCATTCTTTTTCTTCGAGAGGTGGCGGTGATCTACCCTAGCTGGATAGCGAGATCTGGCTTTTCTCTCAACCAGGTATCTCCCACCCGCCGCAAACCTCCCCTGCGGGATACGTTCTAAGCTCCTGACCGGTCTCCTGGCATGTGTGGCATGTTAGTGTGTATGTGTGTGTGTGTGTGTGTGTGTGTGTGTGTGTGTGAGAGAGAGAGAGAGAGAGAGAGAGAGAGAGAGAGAGTGTAAGGGGTGAAGATAGGACAAGGAAGAGGAAGGAAAAATCGCGCGCGCGGTCCGTGGTTAGGGTACAACTCCAGCATTCGCCTGGCGTTCATCGGAGAAACCACGAAACGATTAGAGCACTCGGTCGCTACAATTCTTCTCCAGACATTCTCGTGGGCTGAATTGGACCTAGCTGTGCATCGTTAGTGTCGAAAATGTAGCCATGCCTTGCGCCGCCCCTCCTGTTGGTTCTGAATGTATTTGGCCGAGGGCTGCAGCGCTAGAGGCACGTCTCGAGGGCTGTTGCTGCGCTCTGCCGCGAGCGAGGCGCAACTCCGTTTGACGCCGCGAACTCTCCGTGCCTTCTGAGCCCGGTTAGCGTTTCGCCGGTGCTCGCGGGGTCAGGGGGTCGCGGCCCTCAAACCGTTGACTGGAAGAATATTTTTCTATGCTCAGACTTGGAGAGGAACAAGTCGGAAACAAGACAATGTAGACACACTTCACCTGCTCATTTATCTGGAAATGTTTTTGATCAGAGCCTTCATTACTTAGGCGTCATTCTTTTTCTACTTCTCAGATACGATCACGATCGTTTTCATTCTTATCCAGGAAGTACAATATCTTAGACAGTTCTCGTCAAAATGTTTGCATTTTTAATTTGATAACTTTCAGCACCCATTCTTTTTCTGGGTCAGGCAGCATTAGATTTGTTACAGACGTATTCAACAGAACAGATGTTGTCTCAGTGCCATAACTTCCGAATTATGAAAATGCATGGTCTTGGTCTTGTCATCACAAAGATAACTTAGCGTTTCTTGGGTTCCACATTTACTAACATTAAGATAGTATGTATAATCTACAACCCGCGTGCTCAAAAATTCGGAGTTCCAATATCATTACAATTTAGATAAAATAAGTGTTTAAAATACCCATTCTAGGATATAGACAGCTTTGTAATTTGAGTAAACGAGTGGAACAGGCATTGGGATTATGCCATATTGTGACAGAGAGGTATATCTCTTGGCCGAAGCACAGAGGTTTGAGCTGAAAATGCAAGTCAATATTAATCGATTTTCAAAATTTTGGAGTTATTTTCTAAGTGAATTTCAGAATTAATAACGAGCTCTGCAGAATACGTTCACATTACAGACTAGACACTAATTATTAAATTTCAATATCCGACCTGGAGTGGGGAATATCGGATTTACTGATTCTGCATTTATATTAACATGAAAACATTTTAATTTCAGTGCGACTCTCTTATATTTAAATGTTGTATAGTTTTCTGAAGCCTCAGTCAAAGCCTTCTGAAGTCATTAAGGGACCAATGAAGTAACACAGACTACGAGTGAGGAAGACATTAATAGGAGATAGAGCGTCGTACACCTACTGAGCAAGCAAGGGTAGTGGGCTTTGCCGGTTAGCAGGGGCGAATAGTAATTATCGTTTGCTGAATGTGCGTTTTATAAAGTACTAAGTGCTCTACGCTGAAGGGTCATAGGTTTTAATAACTGGGGTGGAAGGTATGCCAGCTAATTAGCAGAGACGGTTGACATGATCATTTGTTTCCATAATATTAATTAGCCATGCGGTGGTTTAAGCATCTCAGCACGTCCGCGCGCTTATAATACCGCACTCCACAAAGAGCCATTCCTATGACGAGGGGCAAGACCGGGGATGGTAATGGAATCAAGGCCAAGTGTTGTTGTCGGAATTGCCTTTCGACGCACAAAGCGAATGCACCCTGGATGCAAAGTTCACGAACCAAAGTCGCAGAATTGTAGATAATTTCTTCATACGGAAACTTCAAAATAGTTCACATATTTTTAGTGGCAATTCTAATACTTGAGCAGACAAACATTTTTTCACACCCGTTTTTAAAATATTCAAAAGGAGACTCGAAAACATAGAGAATAATTTTTGCATTTATTCGTCAGATTGATACCAGTGCCGTATTTTAGATAACAGTGACGAGAGAGTCTTCTAATGTTATAGCATCACAAGTTAAGCTTTCATTGAGAAATGTTATTACACTTAGATAGGGTACATAATGATGGTATTGTAAGATATTGAACTTGACATATTAATAGAAATGATAAATGTTTGTATACTTTTTTGTTAATTCTAAGACTAATTCGCTGATTCTATCGCTAATGAAATAACCAGGAACGCAAATTACCAGGAACATTTTAAAAAAAAGGAAAATCTAAAAGTGTACTTCCCAACTACCTAGTCTCCTCTATCATTGATAACGTTATAGTGCTGCGAATTATGTCTCTTTTAATATCATTTCTTTTTTGAAGAAGTGCGGGGTCGTGTGAAAATGGTAGCCAACCTTTGTCGCTCTGCTTCTGGTTGGCAAACATCAGAAAGTATCGGCAGTTACGCCATTGTTAGCGAACAAACAAACAAACAAAAACCACACACACAACGCGGAAAACTGCAACGCAGGAGCCGACCGCTGGCAATGCATCATTCTCCGTCGGCAACGCGTAGCCAGATATTATAGCTTCTCGAGCCGGCTGTCCGTCGCCCCAGCAGAGAGCGGCGCGCCGCGCCACGGCCCGCCCACGCGGGGCGTCCGCCATGGACCCCGCGCTGAGATGCGCCAGATGGACAGGCGCTATCGCTGGCGGCGACCGCGCCGGCGGGAAGGGCAGCGCCTCCCGGAGGAATGTGACGAGCGGGCAGCCGCGCCCGCCCGCGGCGGCGCAGGCGACGCACTGGGGCAGACAGCCGACGTTCGTGGATGCGTGCGATGGTTACGCCTCTTATACATGCGAGACATAAAATAACGTGGAAAAATAGAAAGATAAAAGTAGATTTGCGGTGAATTTTAGATAATGAGACATACGGATTTATTTTCTCATTACCTTAAGTAATACACGCCTCTATATTCTGAATTTACAAAATACTACATTCCGTATCTTGAGTCTGACCGCCACAATCGAACTACAATACCAATTTGATTTCTAATTCATTCATTTTTTATAAATCCTCACAGTCAATTTTTTAAAATGTTTCTCAATGAAACCTACAATGTTTACTGCATTTGTCATCTCAATCCTGCGGTTTATAGTTTTAGCAGGTTAGACTACATGACGTACAAATGTGATGTTGACTACATTCTTAACAGAATATCTCCTTTTCACCTAGTGTTCGTCCTAGTAGGAAACAGTTTTTAACTAGGAGAAAATTCGGTGATTATACAAGTATTAAAATTTTCCTACTTTCTGGAAACTTTTGCTGGATGAACCTTTTTTGAAGCTTTATAAACTTTTCATCTACAATTGTAATCCAACACTAATAACTCCCAAAATAATTTACAAAATTGATTTTTAATTACTAAATGTAACACGAATGAAATCTAAATAACTTTGACAGACACTGTATAATTTTCTCACCAATTAGAAAACAAACGCACTACTGACTAAGCGTTTATAATTGGACAATAAATATTTTCAGGAGACATCATCTACCACAATATCGATATTGTAAATGCATATACGCGTAATTGAGATGTTTAGACGAAAGAAATCGTACAGGTCAACCCACTTTAACGTTGTTGTGACTCCCTTGTTCTACCATTTTTAATTATGTGTAAGAAAGATTTTGGTTTCACAATTTTAAAGATTATGTTTTTCGCTGAAGTGTATTAAATATTGAAATTTTCACTCCATTCATCCCACTCATCATTCTCCACTCGCCAAAGTTTCAAACCTTTTAAGAACAACTGCAACTCAAACTGCCAATAACAAATCACAGATGCGACATCAATTTCACGTAAGCCTCACAGTAATTACGTATTTTCAATACACGCCATTGAGTGTTAATTGTAACTTATGGTTTGAAGCACTTCGATGCTTCGGAATGGAAAACTGCGAATTTTGTGAGTATATTTCCAATTTGTGTTAGAATTTTGACATTTGGCCCACTGTACGATGTCGGCGTTCCGCGAAAAATCTAACGCCGGCACGTCTCGCGACTTAATGGGCTCTTTTTGCATTAACTGCACACCTTTCACGCACTCTATCAGCTTGTTTGACATGTCGCACAGAGACTTCCGTTCCCGGAACATCGACAGAAATAGCATAAGTACTTAGAGGCTGACATCCCCACAAGTGGGGTCAGTAGGCACTTCTTATATTGATGACATTTAAGATCTCAAAGTTAGACAAAAACTTTCACGGATCTAAAAAACCATAAGGTAGACTTATAAATATAGTTTCTATGTACAAAAACTCGTAAATAAATCGATATTTCATAAAAAAAAATTTGGAAGTACAATTTGGTGGTCCCAACTAGTCCCAGTCGTTCCCATTGTTTAAGATACGGAGAGCAAATTATGACGAAAGTGTAATTTTTACACGATCAGAACTAATTAATACAGGAGACCAAAAACTGAAATCAGAAGTGTGATTTATTAAGTTTCCTGAGTGATTATTCAGTGAAGATTTTTACTCTCACTACCTGCGGAAGGTAGAAAACCCAAGTGGTCTGGCCTATCTTCCGACTTGCCACCATAACGACCGACAATATAGAGACAGGAGTCGCACGCTTGTGCGTCCTGTTCAGCACCTCTTTATCCTCGTCCAGTAATACGAGTATATCCGGTATCAACCAACAAATCAATGGGATAGCGAGTGATAAGGTATTCTCTTTACGGACAAAACAACAAAGCGGCAGTATCATCGATCCTCCCGGAATAGATTTGACTCTCCTCTTCGTGATTTCGTAACAGAAAAGATTATGCTACTTGTGCTCAACTGATCAAGGGGTCTTGTACTTCTTTTTTTTCTGTTTATTTTTTGTCGCATCAACGACTAAGGTTATTAGCGACAACATTTTTAATTACAGGTGTTTACAGACAAAAGTATCAGAATGTATTGGTCATAACATAATATAGTATCACATATTACTTATCTTACATACCATCATCATACAGAACAATCAGGGCATGGTCATAACATCTTTTCGAGGGTTACACAACATTACATTAACATAATATAACATAATCACATATAAGTTATAACATATTGTTATCTTACATACTTGTAACACAATCATACAATATCATCGGGGTAGGATCATAACACATAAACTCTAGAGATACGGGCGGGCTTACCATAACGTTATATTTCAAGCATGACATTTGTGTTTTTGCAAAATTTGACAATCTGGTTCTGAAAGGGAACAGAGTACAGGATTTTTGTACTTCTTGTTCTGTATGCTTTATAAGTATCTTTCTGCAATCACCTGTATGCAGAAACAACATTGCGAGCAATTCTGAAGAACGCCAGATGTTCGTAAAGAATGAATGGCATACGTGAGGATTAGGGTGGTTTGTATAGATTTAGATGTACCAGGTTTTTTTGTATGTTATGCCTGCTTTCAAATGCAGAAAAGTAATGTATGGTTTATATTATGGTACATTGAATTATATACTTAGATAATTAACACTGTTGTAACCAGAAAACTATCTTCCCTGAACAATACAGCGGGGAAAAATTGTGATCCTTGGGAACGCTCGATTACAATAATAGAAAATCGAAAACTAAACCGTAAACGAGGAACTGGAATAAAACGTGCGCAGTAGATTTTCTTCCCCATACATCACATACTTTCTACTGTTTTTTTTACTAAATAAATAAATAGTAGTCATACTAAATCATTAGTAGAAATGCAACCATGGCAATAATTTACTTCTCTCAAGCGCATACTGTAAACAACTCCCTCGCGTTTCGGTTCAGCTTTCCTCGATTCTTTGAGCAAATGCCGAGATCTTTACTTGTCTTAATGATCCCTCTAACTTAATACTACACACTCGACTCATAAATAAGGGATGGTAAATGAAGTAGGCAAGGTAATTAAAGATGAAGAATTTTGGGAGTTGGAATAAAAACTTAAAATATTTATGTTTCCGACAAGTCCGTAGGCTAATAGTAGATTACGAAACAAGTGATCAAAACAGATGATTGGCGCACGTGTTACGAATACTATTTTTTAGCATGCAGTGAGCCAAAGATGTTTCGTAATTTTTCGCGCTCGCTTCGTTGTTTGGCGCACTATTAGAATAAAAAAGCTATTTTGCATACGGAAAACAAGCACGGAAAGATGTGTTTCAAGCACGGCGTGATAAAAAAGTTCTATGGAATTATAAAAACGTATGCTGCGCACCGAACGCAACGGGAAACAAATATTTCATTCAGAACATTGATAACCGTTTGTAATTAATTCCCACTTCAATTACTGCTTCACGCCAATAACTGTGTAGGTTACTATGGTTCCGATCCTATAGGACTTTCAAAGTACAGCTCAACCATCATGACAACTCAACAAGAAGCCGTAATAATGTCAAACTTGGTGGAAACACGGTTAACAAAGAGTAACCTTAATATCATTAACAATGAATCTTCCACAAGTGTGAAAATAGCTGTGATCTACGTGTTAGGATTAATGCAGTGTTCATGCCATTTTGACCCGTTCAGTATAATTCAAATCATAGCAAACGACATCTCTGTTCGTCTACGTAACACTGTACGTAATCACCCTTCATTACATTCGCAGTTTATTGAGGATCAATAGCTGCCTCCAGTAATCAAATAACGTCACGAATGCAGTCATTAAAGCTGGTTGCGAGCTCTTCGCCACCCGTTGCAATCCTCTGGCACCGCCAACACATGGTTCTACAAGTACTGCCTCAATCCAGAGATTCCAGTTCCGTCCGTATCAAGCACTTCTCCCCACAGACGTAAAACATTGCGATTGGTCCGCTAGCGCAAATGGTTACATTTAGCACTGCCAACGCCCGATATTGAAGTAGTTCCAGTCGCAGATTAATTGAGAGAAATACATATTTCGCAAACCAGATGCAATCTTTAACATCTCTACAAAACCACGTCCCTGGGGAAGATTATATCAATATATTTATAAAAGCTATCTCGTGTGAAAGAGATTTTTTTTACTTAGAAGCAAAAGAAAAGTGAAAAATGAAATGACAACTCTCAACTGGGACATCGTAAATATCTTCAAGCAGTGCATACTATGTAAGGAGAACATTTACAAAGATGCATGTGGGCCTTAGCGGAAATGGTAATAAGGTGGCATGCACACACAGCAAAAGCAATAAAATCTGGTGTGGTTACCTCTTCTGAGCGGAATATAATAGTCGGCCTAAGCAACTGGGCACTACCAGCATTACGGTCCGTTCAAATTCGTAAACGATTTTCTGGCCGTCTGAAAAAGGTTTTCTGCCGCCAGACATACGCGCTCAGGCGCCAGCTTCATTCTCAAAGCGTCTCTGCGTCGCTGAAGTGCTTGTATTGGCAGGTAAGGGATAGCATTCACGAGTGATTTACATTGTTCCAATATCGCCGCTAATAATATCGTAAGCATTGATACCAAATCATGCCGAAAAGCAGATGAGAATATGTATGTGTGTTAACTAATTCGCCCAATAAATGTAAACGGATAGGACGTAAACACCGAATTTCAAAGGGCCCGCGTTGTTTGCTTTCAGCACGCTTTTAATTACACTCGCAATAGGCAAACATTTAATCACAGAATTATGCATGTAAATAACTCTTCTTAAGAAGGAATATTTAAAATGTACTTTTCTTGCATTCATCCTGCATTTCGCATTGATGCCCTGCGAGCATTCTCCAGGTGCCGAGAAATGACAAAAACAGGGAGTGAAACAGCTCAAGTACAAGATAATTAAACGTTCAGCAAATTAACGTGAATCATTTCCATGAAACAATTGCCGACCCCCCCATTTTGGTTTGCATCGATGATTATCAAAAATCAATCACATTGCTGAACAGTCACAACAAGTTTGTTTTGTGACAGCCATTCTTCCTGTTGTTTCTACAATTATTGTACATACTTGTACAAGATACTCCTGCCTCGTACGTTTAATACGATCGATAATCCCCACCCCCATCGTTAAATATAAGTTAAGAACGAAAGTTGCGGACGGCAAGTGCGTTACCCACTATACCCCACAAGGCGTCATAGCACAAAAGAAGTAACGTATTTTGTGCTCGTAACCGTTTCTATACATATAGAGACTACATAGATCATCAACCATCATCACAACCATTTCGACCAGTTTTGGTCGAGTTTTCCTGATCCACTGAGCAAATGCGAAGATGGTCCCTTGTTTTGCTTCCAAACATCAATGTCGCTTCGTTATTCGCACGTTTTGTTGAGATCTGCTTTCCCAATTGTAGCAGGAAGAAGAGGATATAGATTGCTATTTTGTTAGCAATATTATCAAATCAAATATCTTTTCTATTACTCAGGGGCAAAAAAGTCCAGTTTTCAAACCACATCTAACCTAAGCTAGCCACGCTTTGTTGGCACTTTTATTCACCATTCAATTATATGTAGTTAGAGGGTTGCGAAAGACTTCCGGAGTTCAAGAAAACGCACGCAGATCACACTTCTCCCCCACACGTCAGAGAGAGTCTGTATAGTTTTTTCATTGTTTTCATTTGTATTGTCAAAAAGAATTTTTATTTTTCAAAGTTAATTTTTTTCACTCCAATGAAGAGTATGAATATTTCTGTAAAACGTCAGGTAAAATAAAACCCTCAATGTTTCAACAATATGAATCGAAACAGTGTCAAACAAACCACTTTAAAACCACGTTAAGAGCGAGTGAATTTGACTTGAACTCTCCATAAGCAGGCTTTAAACACGGACAAAAATAAATAGCTTATGTACAAGTTTGCAAAAGTGGGTGCTACGAAAGGTGATGGATCAGTCAAACACATTAAAAGCTGAACACTTCTAAATCGAAATATTTTATTTCACGTCACATACATCTCTACATTAGTGGGATGTGATATGACTTACGGTAGCTATGTATCACATCCTATCTAAGAAACAACAATGTCGGATTAAAAAAAAAAAGAATAAATAACCGTCGCAGCAACATCGTTATATAGCCAAGAAAGGAAAATGCGAGGCACATACCGTGTATTACAAGTTGTATATTCATTCATCCGAAATGCGATGCAACAATCAACGGCATTCAGGGTGGTATACCCACAACGATAAGGGGTTGTGCGCCTTCCCAATCCGAGTCGGTGTAGTGGCACGCGTGTGCACGTATCTCAGTCTCAGTGCAGCTATTACGCGCGGAAGCGAGAGAAGTGACTCTTTGGGAGGGGGGAGGGGGGATCCACACGCAACGCGTCGCCGCACTCGCGCCGACGTACACGCACTGCGCTCTAGCGCCTACAGGGAGATTCACGATCGCATGCCGCCAGCGCTGCGCTGCCTTCTTCAGACGGCGATTATGCAAGCCTGAAAACGCGAAGCGGGCTAGCAGAAAGCAGGTGCTGATGCGGTTTCGTCTGGTGCAAATTCTCTGAAAATCTCCCAGCCTCGCTAAATAAATATCACCCATGGCCAGTATAAAGCGAGGGCCCAATCAGGTTCAGATTCTTACAATCCTTACACACTGTTCTCGCTTACAATTAAGAGGTTTCTGCAGAGAGTTGCCACCTCCATCTTGATTACATTTATTTACATTTATTCAGTCAAAAAACAGTAAAAACTGTATGTGACGTAAGGGGAAGAAGATTGGAGAGTCTTTGGACTTTAAACATTTTTCCCGATGCAAATTTTCCCGACGTTTCTAACCAATTTCACACGCCACTAATGTTGCAAAAATATTTTTAGATAACATGAGAAAGGCGTTATTCTTTCGCGTCTATTTTCTTGTAATTATATAACACATTTAAAAAGATCAATCCTAAGCGTCGATACGTAAAAATTAGAAACAATTACTTCAGAGTATAATTTCGTGTTTTTTCCCTCGTTTTTTATTTTTACTAATTATTAATTAATTTTAATTTTTACTCATTTTAACTAAGTATTTTGCGGACTTTGAAGACGTATTGGATTTTTACCAAAGTTTTATTTACGCATTCTCATTCTCTTACAGCCACCTACTACATATAAACCAACATTCGGACGTCATGAAAATAAAATAAGACTTACGTATCTGGATTTCTATCAAAGAAATAGGTAGAAATAACAAATATAGTTCGCGATCGAGGCGCTTCCGAGCGTAACAGAAAAGTGCTGCGCTCTTTGTTCTTGTGCGAGAAACACTAGTGTCTAGAAAAATGACGTCGATCCAATCGCCTCATCACCGTGCGTCAGCGCGAAAGAATCGGCTGCGCGTTTCATTTGCAACCGGCACGCCATCCCACCGCCACGCAAATAGCACGGGGGTGCACGAAGACATTACCAAATAACACGGCCTCTTATTAACCGGAACGTCCCTTCGAGAAAGATGAGCCGGTTATTTCAGAGGGCACGAGATTTAACCGAACAGCACATTCCCTCTTATACACCGATTAAATCGTAGGGCGAATTGACTTTTGATCAGCTGTGACGCCGTCATCCATTCGAGAGCTTCAATATCCAAAATTAAGTTGTAACGAAGTTCCCGATTGGATAACCGCGTTCCAGCTGATTGCTGTGAATTCGCCCTACGTTTTAATCGGAGTTTAACTTCCTCTGCTTTAACAGGTCGCCGCGAGTTTCCCACGATGACAACTCACGCATCTGTCGCCACATACACATCTCTAGCCGCAAACAGACAAAACAAGTTCCACCATTCCTTTCAGATGCTATTTTTTTCATCTACCCAATGTGTGATTTAATGGCCGTTTTCGGAAGCCCATTACTTATGAACATAAACGTCATGTAATAATTATATATTATAAATACAGTAGCCTACAGTGACGTATACAGTTCTTATTCCCAGAAACTCTTTCCATGTTTGCTTTTTTTAATTGTAGTACCACATTAACACTCAATAAGCTGGATTTAGTTTTTTAATCTCATAAACGAGTACAACCGTGTATTTTAATGCTGTTAGGGGTACCACGCACAGTGGTGAATAGGGAGGCTGGTGATTAGGGTTCGGGGATCGCCTGTCTACAGGGGACACGAAGAAAGCGCAGTTCAATGTGTCCGAGGACCACGAGACAATGACGTAGGCGCCACGTGTTCACCACCTTCCCTTCAGATCAGTTCCAAGTGGCGCCACGAGCCAGTAGGTCACAGCAGGAAGTACAGTATGAGCCGTTAATGGGAGCATGCACCTCGGCGGGGCGAAAGATTGGGAGGCTGGTGCAGGTGCATCCAAGGGCAGTGAATAACACTGAGGGTGGGCCACGTAGGTCTCTTCATCGATTCACATAGATTGAACCGAATCACTGGCTGGTACAAATAATGATGGCGACACTTTCCAGATGGCAAAAAAAAACCAATCAGAGATAAGAGGAATTGATGATGATGTTAGTAAAGAATATCTTCAATTCCCTGTGGATTGGCCCAGACATATACCCAATTTTTTTGCGTTTATGTCCATGAAACTCAAATCTACATGTGTCTTTGTATGGCAGGTATTTAGCAAATGTGATCGGCCAGGACTGAGTCTGGACTCTGAAGACTCGCAAAAGGTAAGGGAGTTGAGCAAATTGGGAGTAGAGCAAGAAAATATGCGAGAGCAAAACCAAATGAAATGAATTCTCAAAGAATCACGGCAGAGATTACCAAATTTAAAGGAGATGGCGTAAGGAGCGGTCAGTGTGTATCAGGTGGCACCCGGCCAATTGTAGTGTGTATGAATGATTCCTCCTTTTTCAGGACAGTAAACTATCGGGTGGGCAGATTCACTGTCGTCTTAGCAGATTATTTCTCGAGTTCTTTGATACGACATACATATGAAAGTTGCATCATTCACAGTTTTTGTGCAATATATCAACCCAACTGTTATCGTACTTTATGAACACCTGAGTTTTAATGACCGTTTAAAAAATTTGCCCCCATAGACGCAATGCATCTCCTATCTCCTTAAGCAACGTTGAGCGCACCGTAGAGTAATGCTCCGTTACTTGCTGTTTTAGTAATCCAATATTAATTAGCACTCGTCACCCTCTACCGCTGGGATGTCAAGTCAGCAAATCGCCGATAGGTAGCGTCTTCGCGCTCGCGCCCTGCGTCATCTAGCAATCGGTCAGAATTGGGAAGAAATAACGATGGCGGTAAGGTTCAGGACGCTACACAGGGGTTGGTCTAGTTCTTGTGAAGCACGCAAACCCGTTTTGTCGTAACAAATTTCACACGAGGTTCTACGGGGATTCTACGGGAATCAAAGCCGGGACCTGAATGGTGAAAGGCAAGCGACTCTGCCACTGAGCCACGAGAGCACACTAAAAAGAGTTTACACTGCTATAATTAATTCGCAGTAGTTTACCATTTACTTGTTTTGGCCCACTCTGCTCATAACTTACAGTATAAGTGTGAAACCAATCGTTCATAGAGTGTTTACGCCAGATTAAATATTTGGAGCTCATTTCTGTCCTATGCAATCAAAAATAACCACTTGTGCCGGTTTATTAAGAATGCGACATCCATGTCGTTATTTTGAAAACATCAATGTATTCAACATCGATTTATTGAAGCCGATATTGCTTTAATACACCGATGTTTTGTGCTCGATGTTTCTACGTCGTTGGTATTTTATTTTAGTACGAAAAATATAATAGAAAATTATAATTTTCATAACTCCACAACGCGGACATTCTTGACCATAGTCATCAAGAATAAAACATAAGTTGAATTTTTGTTGATAAATATAGGGTATTGTTTTTGTATAACGCAATAAGATAATAGTGTTTTGTTAATTGTTCTGAAGTGGCCGGTTTAAGAGGGGCGTCTCGAGGGAATGTGTTAAAGTATAAATATCATGCAGTTGAAGCGAGGAGTTTGTGAACACGAATGTACATTAACAACAGCTATTGACACTGGGTGGTAATAAATGATTAACGGACCGTCACAAACGTGTTGCGCCTTTTGTACACCAATTATTGCGCCTGCAAAAATTTTAAAAAGAATTGTCTGGACTGACAAATTATAAAGAGACAGGCATATGCAATCACATTAGTGAGATTTCGCAGTTTTATTTTCAGCTTAAATATGTAACAAAGAGGCGGATATCCAATCATTCGAAAACTAAACTTTCGTTCTCTCACATTAACAATACACGTCTGAAATAGTTCTTATTATTAAAATGCTTAGTGCGTGTTCTATTTTGTGTGTATATGTGTAATTAATAATACAGAGGAATACAGAATGTATTAGAGATGATCAAGGGACAACCTAAGCCTTAGAATTTCCTTGCTAACACATTTCGTCTGTAGTCTTCATGAAAAAAGATAAACTTACCCAACAATTTATATTTTTTAAATAGTGTCCTTACATAAAAAATTTCTTAGAATTTCCCTAAATAATCCTTTGCACATGCCTTTTTTCGAAATGACGGTTCATTGTACTTTACTAATTATCAAAGCAGTGTCAAAAATGGTCTCCTGATGCGATTTCCTGATAATACTCGAAACATGTCACAGGCTGGCTCTGTACAGTGATGAAATGACAACCACCAATAAATGTTCCACGCATGTCTGGACCTACAAACTATCTCCTGAAGAGAAGAAAGTTCGCAATATATTCTTAATTTTGGGCCACACCATCATGACCCCCTCGATGCTGTTCCACTTCTTGGATTTGATAATGAGACTGAGATTTGGTGTGATCCTAACAGACCAATTGTTTTGAACAATGTATTTTAAAGGTAATTCTTAAATCTCAAATCAAACTTTTCTCATTCGACAATTTGCAAGTAAAGTGATTCGAGAGTGTTTGAACAGGCACGGAATCATTTAAATAATTCAAACACAAATATGTTGCTTCACTAATGCACAAAAACATGAATAAATTCTGGCGAATGTAATATATACATCCAACCAATTAAGATTACATTTCACATACACAAATGCCAATACGCGCCCAACGAACAGGGGACATGCATTACGCAAGGATGGGGAATGGGGGATTTGGGAAAACGGGAAGGACATCTCTTCACGTCTCTACGACTATTGATGCTGTTCTTGAGCAGAAACAAGCAAAAGGTGCTGAGGGCGCGAGGCTTTTTACGCCAGGACAAAGGAAAGGCGTGGCAGCCTAATGGACTTGGGATTCAACATTGGCATTGCACGCTTCGGCGCATACAGCTAACGACACGGCAGAGGCTGCAGCCCATTTGTGTATTGCAGTACAATTCGAAACAGCAGGAACGTTTCCTTTTCAGAAAGCCAGAGTCATCTGGAACACAATGTGCGACTCGTTGAACATCAATGTGAATTACGTGATTATTTAAGTACGGATATGTAAATTGAGACGATAGCCAATTTGATTAAAAGACATTCGGATTGAGATTGAATTAGTACAATAGGTACTATCCCCAAACTGGATGGTCATTTTTAACGCTCGAATGATCAGCCATAGATGGATTAGAAGGGGTAAAAGTCTGGAAATACATTGCTTTTAGATATTTCGTACACTAGAGAAAACAGATGACTTCAAAACATTTTTGTTCTGGTATCTAGTTGACTCCAGATAAATCTATTATGTTACGTTTCAGGACTGAACGTCACACTAAACATTACTATTAATGAAACGAAATATACAAAATAATGTTAATATCCACAGAAAAATAGTCTGAACATTACTTTTTTTATCTCCTGATAAGAGTATTATATCGAATTCTTAGAATTGCCTTCTTGATACGAACATCCTAAAGAGTTTGCACGAAGTGAAGTCTTAACAGACTGTAATATTTAATTAGCCCGATGTCTATTTTTAATTTCAACGGAAGTCACTCGGAAGAAAATTATGGACGTTTGAATTTCAGTAAACGGTTCTGCTCCTGATCCGAGACTTTCATTTCATCGTTAGGTTTTCAGGGATGTGAGCAAACCGTTACACTTACGATCTTAAGAATACTTGGTAATGCAACACACGGAATATGTTAAACTGATATATTTATTTACTATGACGTGTAGCAAACGCAGACGCGTCAAAAATTCACGTTTCTCTTTATTTATTGCATACGCTGGCCTTCGCAACGTATCCACAATTGAGACTAATTACTCACGTATGTAGGGATGCGAAGACTCCCCGACACCCATGACCCAAAGGTCACGGAAAAGGAACTCACCTAAAAAAGACAAAATGAGTTATAACTTTTGAATTATGTTAGCATAACAACACAATGGCATCACAACCAGAATATTTCAAAATTTCGAATGTCTATAATTTAGCCTTTTCATTATCAAAAATATAATTGGAATTATGGAACAAGTTAAAGATAAAAGCAGAAATTCAAAAATGAAATACGAAATTAGAAAGTTAAAAATAATGCCGTTTTAAAACAAGATTTTAATTATTATCTTTTGAATTGCTTAAAAATATATTATTTACTACCATTCCCTGTAATAGTTGTCAGTCAAGACTTTCAAGTGATAACAAGCACGTCGGTACAAGCTGCCTCAAAGTCACAAGACTGCTCGTCGATTGAATGTAGAGAACATCCGAAGGTGCAGCAAAAATGAGAGATCCACCTTAGCCTTGTGCTATTCTTCACGCGAACCAGCTGCATCAAATTTTAAGCAATGTTTATACACCCAAGTCTGCTAGCGTCGCATCGGACATTCCACCTCAAAGAGTTTACAAACTCGGGAGGGGCAATAATTAACGAACTTCTTCTCTGAAGTGCTCGAGGAAAAGTTTAAAACATCGTTACCATTCGGAGTCGAAGGAAAACTGTAATTACAGACGTTGATAAACTTCATCGTGCGATACTCTAGCCTTCATTTCAAGAGATACATAATACGATAAGAAATAAATAAAAATTAATACGGCTACCCCTTCTCCCCAGATTTAAGAAGTAAAAAGGCTCTGACTTTTCTATAGAAAATATAACTGATGTTTTTGCTAAAATTTCGTGGTCTAAGACATTTATTACATTGCAAAAGGCTTTAAATTTTCTATAGAAATATAACAAATGTATTTTTCAAAAACTTCGCAGACTAAGACATTTATAAAATTGCCTCAAGTTTTAATTTATCTCACACAAATGAAACCAATCTAAGCGAGCGTTCTTTAAAAGAATAATGGAAATATTCGTGACTGTTTGTTGTAATGAATCTAGCGATCGGATCGGGCGAAGACAAACGTGCGCAACCCGACTCAAAAGGATTGCTTCACATTTTCTTGAATAAGATTATGTAGAAAACTTGTCAATGCGTTGAAAAGATAAATACAAAAGTTTTCATGTTTCGTAACAAAAGGTGATAGAATACTAAGATTTAATATTAAACTCTTCTTGGCTCGTAGAGAGTTAAATAACTATCTCAGCATGTATTAAAAATATCGTCAAACAGAAAAAAGAGAAAGGAATTAACAAATTGTATTCCGTAATGAAAACATTTCATAGACAGGGACAGTCACACGAAAATAAAAATAAAAAAATAATATTTTTTAAAATTGTTATGTGTTGGGATTATTAGTCTTATTAACTTCTAAAATAAGCAATAAAATGTTCGCATCTGGCGTTCACTTATTTTTATAAATGATTCATAAAATCCAAATCTGAGTGAACATTTAGTTAGTTATGTGGTCGCAGATCATCTAGTTCTGAATACACTTAAACCAGTGCAACATAAACGAAAAAGCTCGTTCTTCAAAAATACACCCCTAAAGTCAATATATATATATATATATATATATATATATATATATATATATATATATATATATATAAGATATTCATCTTTCGTTCTTGCGAACAAACTCATCTGAGACTACGGTAAGTATTGAGAGTTGCTTAATAATCATATTAATGATACATACACAAGTACATCCTTCTTCTAATTTTCTATTCGAATCCCATTACCATTTTGTCACCAATAATGTTCAAAAGAGTAATATATTCATAGGTTATACTGCCCAGCGTCAAGATGGCCTGGACCAGCCGAGGCAGATGCTTAAGTTCGGGGTGTCTTCATTCCAGACGCCTCGCGCGGCTCTCAGCAGAAAGTTCCGACCGGCGCGCCGCCGTACTTCCCCACCTTCCATCTTCACAAGTAAACTTGGCAGCCACCGCCACAAAACCCCACGAAAGGATCTCGGTTCGCTAGGGTTGCAACCCAAATCGCGGATGCTGTAAGCTTTATCCTATTGAAATTTGCAGAAATTTGTAGGAAAGATTTTTTGTAAGCCAAAATACACCCACCCCCTCTCGATTCAATAACAAGGGCGGGCAGGCAGGGCGTGGCGCAACGGCGCGGGCGGTTGCATTTCACCCCGGGCGTCGACCCTCGGCCGATCCTGAGGGTTCTCCCGTGTCCTCTACCTCTCCTTTCACCATCATCATGTAAGGGCCTCCAAACCCCAAGAAATAGAAATAATACACCTACGAAGGGACGGATATCGATCTGACGAAGCCCATTTCTCCATTGCTAAGAACTTTAGGCTACGTTAAAGTTGGCTAATATAAACAACTACGAAATGAATAACAATAAACCTAGTACTGTAGTTATAATCAAATATACTAAACGATTCTTACGAGGCCAATCAAAAATTTTTCGGGACGGNGGGGGGGGGGGGGAAGGGATGGGAGCACTGCATGTGTGTCTAGCCGACTTGGTGTATTCTTATGAACATTTTATCACTTACGCTAAATAAGGCTAAAAGTATTTTTATTTGTTGTTTAATGTTTATCAATTAATGTTTATAACGTGAACAATTTGCATTTGGGGCGGGCTGAAGTCCCACGATTTCCCCCGCTTGGGTGTCCCGCTGATTTTGACATTATAACAACATGTGAGCCGTAAATCTCCAAAATAATAGTCAAATTCAGCCGTGATCTGGAGAACTTTAGCAGCCGGCATCTCCGATCGGTTCTTTTTTGTGGCTTCTTCGATCAACACCAGGCGAATGCCGGAGGAGTACCCGAAACAAGGAGAGACGGAGCGAACGAACTTCCATCCTCTTCCTTGCATTCTTATCCCTTACGTACACACACTAACATACACTACCCACATAACAGGAGAGCAGTCGGGAGCTTAGAGCTTGTCACGGTGGAGCCGTGCCCTGCTGGTGGGAGGTATCTGGAGGGTGGAAAACACCGCACGCCGACGCGGTAGGTCGGCGTCGATATCGCCACCCAGCAAGGGAAGAGCACCGCCACCTCACGTGATCAAAGCATGCACTACACTTACGGCACTAATGACTACAATAGTTGATGCGCTAGAAAAGACGAAATAATTAATCAAAACAATACAGTAGATTCAACTTCGCCAATTAAATATCAGACTCCCGATTTTACCCGCCGCTTCTAAAATTCACAGACGAGAAGTTCAAGATATCGAGGAATGAGTAAAACACGATATGGAATGTACGAAGGACAGCGTTCCACAGATTTACACATAAATAATGCCGATCGTTGGGGGAAATTCCAATGCAATTCTTTCTGCCGTATCACAGATCTCTCATTTCGTACATGAAGCGTTGACACTCCATATTTTATTGGAACAATCGATAGCATACTGCAACCAGGGAAGAGACGAACGTCTTCATTTTTAATGATTTATTGTTGTAATTTTCAAATTGTAATAATATACGCTTCACAAGAGAATATTACATGTAACGTCACTACTACCAATATCATCATTACCCTTATGCTCATTATCTTACTGTCATCTCTAATTTGAATCTCTCCATTTCATGTTTTGTGATTTTTATTTTATTTGTGATTAGTGTTCCTCTCTCCAACTCAGTTATTTCCCTACGAGTATAATGTTCCTATTGCAAATGAATGACATATTTTATTTTCATTGATCATAGAAAATAAGTGATGGATTTTGTAGGGTAAAAACTCTGGCTTTGATCGAGATATCATAAACAAATCTTACGTAGTTCTTCTTTTAGCAAGAGCATTCGCTTTGGGCGAACGACGTTGAATTGATATGGAACGTAAAGAAAAAGAAAGAGCCGTTGCAGGAGCTGAGAATGCGCTGGAAAAGTTCCGCAGGCTCTTAGAACGGATGAAGCGATTTTTCACAGAGGAACGAAGCTGACTAACGGGCGCCAACGAGGACGTGGAAGATGAATGCGGTTGGCCGAGGAGGCGCTCTCCACTGACGCTACGAGTCCTCGCCATCAAAGCAACGGCAGAGTCGTATCCCGCCCCCCCCCAGATAGTCTCGAAAACCACAAAACGACGGAAACAAAATTATTAACATCATTCACTTCTAATGTTTAATAAATATTTGGCTTAATGCGCAAATAAAAAATACGAAACTTTCACTGACTGCACAGGGTTAGATATTAATTAATTTTTATCACTCTTTTGGAATATCCTTTTTAGAAAACATTGAGTTGTTTTAAAGTACAAATTCCGCATGTATCCCAGTCCATCTTAAGATAAGGTGTGTACAGTCATTTCGTAATAATTAATTAATTGTCGTTTATCGCATTCACTTGATTTATCGAAAGTGTATTAAATCTAAATCCCTAACCAAAACCGGAAAAAACTAAGGCTCCCATCAACTCCAATAGAGGGGACAATATTGGAAGAAAGGTCCGAACCTGGCAAAATTATGACGGCTTATTCCCCACATGTGCTAACTAACTGTGAAGAACAAACATTCCCTAGCCGGAAGCTCTTCATGCGAGTTCCATTCTCTAAACGTCAGAGAGTGGAGTGGAATATCTCAGAGTATCCTGCGAGTGTCAAGTAAGCCTTTCGCGCGGGTGCCGCGAGAAGTCCCCGTGCCGCCTCCTCGGATAGCTGCGTAATCTCGACTAAGCGTCACATACAGCGGGAGCACTAAACGTCACATACAGCGGTATAACAGGCGCCAGTTCCATCAGAACCGGAACTGGAACGGATCGGCACAAATACCCCAACTACCCAGGCATCACGAGTTTACTAAAAAGAAGTTAGTATTGGTATGAGAAGAATCTTCTCCACGATCTTAACACTCATATCGGACGAGATTATTAATATTTTCTTATGCTTAAAACATGAGAAGGCTTTTGTAAATTCGTCATATATGTTAATATCAAATAAAATACTCAAATTGGCCGTATAATGCGGAACTATGTAACCAACACTTGGTCGATTTTACCCACTAGACACTAAATTAATTTTTGCTAGTATCATGAATATCTTAATTAGAAAACTGTCTCCAGGAAAACTAAGTATTTTTTTGTGCAATTTCCCGATAAAATAGAAACTTGTAATGTGCTCGCAACAATTTATTCAGTCTCTCTAATTGACTTCTTCATTTTTATATATATATATATATATATATATATATCATTTATATATGAAATATATAGGGTAAGTATATATGAGATATTTGTTAGCGTTATTCTCATATATTAGATGTATTACGTAGATAAACATTAACAAAAAGAGAATAATATATAAAAAGTAATACAACTCTCCTCTAAATCACGATACATTACACCAGCACCAGACGCGCATTGGCCTAAACGAACCAATTAGCCCGCATTTAATGACGTTTCAACCACTTCTTAAGTATCAATGTATTCTTTAGCACACCCAGTTCCTTTGTTCTTATAGAATGCAGCTTATACTAGCGCCCATCATAGCAGGCACTGAGAGGCGTCTTACACATTGGCTTCCCTAGAGCGGAGGTCTCCCCTTACGCCCCTCCGGAGCCTCGTGGCGACCGCGAAACGACTGGACAGCGGCCTGGACACCAGGCCGCTGTCCGCCACTTCCTATTTATCAAGAGCCTATTCCCATCGGCTAGTAAGGACTGAAGATGAGAACACGGCAAGAAGTGCGGCGCGTCAGACCACGCCACTTGTCTCCGCGTTTGTATGACGTGAATCAAAGAACACATTAAAAAACATCTAACTGGAACCCACCCCCCCCACTGCCCACGTTCCCCAAATTACGCGGGAGGGGCGCGAAGAGGTCGGGTGCTTGGCCGAGACGGCAAGTCTGGTCGCCTTGTGGGGTAGAGAAGGGGGGTCGATGACGCGTGGAGGCGGAGCAAACAGGGCGCGCCCCCCTCTCTTTCCTCCAAGCCACTGACGCGGCGCGCCGCCTAAGCGACCCAACTCCCTCCCTCGCTCTTTCTCATTACGCTCCCAGCTCTTGCTGCACCGTCCGCTCGCATCTTTCTTTCCTTGTGCCTGATGCTATCCTTCTCAGTCGTCCCTCGGGTCTCTTCGTCTCTCTTTCTCGGTTACCACTCTTCACCTCTCGCCCTTTACTTAATTTCCCCAAATTCTTTCGCTTTGATCTCCGTCTCCATCGCCTACTTCGCGAGCAAGTTTCCCCGCCTCTAATTGCAAGGCTCTCTGCTCTTTCGAACCAACTGTAAACAATTCCGCGCTGTCTCTGAAGCAGCCTTTTAGACCTGGAAGGTGCTAGTATTGCCGATACTTGTCTAGAGCTTGGTCACAACAGAAATGTAGCAGCGGCTGCTCTAAAGTTGCAGGTAGATGTTGATACGTGTTCTATCGATCACTAATTACCACGAATTGTGCCAAGAGCAGTGTGTCCTAACTACCCAACAGGCCCACGATGTAGCGCGATCCTTCCTTCAGTCTTATCTAAACCACTATCTCTTTCCTGCGACTCGTACTTACACGAACACTTTTATCGATCGCTCACCCCATACTTACTTGCACCGCCTCGTACGCTTTCCGTCTCTCCGTCTCTAAGACCCCCTGCTCGCCTTAACATCCCGTTTCCCTTGCTAGGACGTCAGCCGCCTCGCGTCCGCATCCTCCGCAGATCTCACCCACAGCGATCCGGAGTCCGAGAACAACGCCGGCCTCCCCTGCGCCCCATCAACTTCACGCCTTCTCAGCGGTCGCGCCCGCTGCGCCACTTCACTCCACAACGGGGCGTCCATTTCTTTTTTCGCGCTCGGCTAGCATCGTTCCCATTTCCTCCGAATCAGCTCGCTCCCTCTTTACGGCCAAGGCTTGCTTAAGTTTTTTCACGCTTTTGACAGACATGGTTGAGGCTATTCAGGATGATCATGATGAACTGATATGTTGAGTAAACTAAACGCTTTACAACCTCGTGACGTAAACTCATCTGAATAATAAAGAAAAAATGATGAGTATGTTTTACCCAGGCATCTGCGAGTTAAAGCAATTTCTCTACCATATGCAATGACACGAAAGAATATTATTCCTCTTTAAAAATCTACATTTTTAATGATGGGTACCTAATGTCTTAATCGCAACTATCTGAAGATCAGCATGTTTTGAACAATTCATCTGACTCCCGCACAACGTACGCTTCAGCCAAATTGTGTTTGAATATAGTGCGTGCTGGTTTATTTCGTGTAAAATTATACATTTATACGCGCATCAAAAAATATACAAAACATGACTAATGACGTGTTATTCCACATGAAAAAGATTACAAGAGTTGGAGTTTTAAGATGTTAGCGAACAATTGAATGGAATATCTCGGGCGAGGCATGGGAATTTTGTTTATTAGACACGTTGCAGACTATTTATACTTGAATGAGATGCGCGCGCGTTTTAGATTCACAATATCGTCGTGAACCCTGCCAATGACCATTCCCTTAATATAGATTCTGACCCTGGCGACTCGCGCATCTCCGCGCTGCGAACCCACTAAGGTCACTGCCGTGTAATACACGCGCCGACCGCGAAAGACCGTCATTAATTTATCCAAACCGATAATCTAAGATTTATCAAATTATCAATATTCGTCCATTTTAGCCTATATGTCAATACTTTTTTTTAAGTCACTCTAATCATATCGCGATCTCATTATCACAAGTAATTTGCAATCTTTAAAAGAGACGTTCATTTCCTCAATTTCCAAACCTGCCGTTTATTTTGCATGGCGCATGTTAACAGTCTTCGCTCTATTTTTCTCTGATAATTTTATCAGTGCTAGTTGCATACGTGCAGGTGAGTGTTGTCTCGAGAAAGTTTTTGTGCTCGTTCGAACAAAGCTGATTGCCGGTTAGAAGTGTATAAAAAAATGTATGCAATTTTTACCCTCTCAACGTCGCACAGTTTCGATCACATATTAGTAAATTCAGGATTGCGTTCGGATATATATATATCTAATATATATATATATATATATATAAAGTATATATAGATATATAGTTCTCGCTTTATATTGTCCTCAATTATATATAATAGTCACTAATACAGCATATGCCCTCTTTGAGTGTGGCGCAGTGTCTTCCGGCTCGCTGCTATATCTGTGCATATGAATTTCAGCCTTTGAAACCCTCGACTACCTCACCCGAATGGCTTCGCCTACCGAGCACGACTCCTTGGCACTTCACTCACGCGGTTCATCGGAATAGAATATTAATAAACTTGTGGACAAAACTAGTGTAAAATTGTCTGCAGTTTGGTAATTATCTTGTGATTCGCGATTGGGCATTGCTATGATCTGTTATGTCTAGTGCTCTGTAGCTCGCACTCAATTAAGAATTCCAATCAGAAAAGCTCTGAAAGGGAAAATCGGCTCGAGATATAGGGTCTAGTAGTTATAATGTCGCATTGTGATACATGTATATTTTAAAAGGGTGGGAAAGACGTAACATTAATGAATACTAAGCTAAGAATCGTAGCCTGTTTGATATACGACATAGTAGCTTATATCTCACGAACCAATTGAGGGGGAAATATGTGAGACGTCCGCAGACGATTGGAACCCGCGTTCACACTAGCTTCCACCTTCCCCATACTGTCAGTATTTGTACATAATTTAACCTCGCAGTACCTTTTGTCGTAAAACTCATTGTATAAAAAACGTTCTAACCTTCCTAGATCTTTTAATTAGTATAGTAATTTTAGAATGTAAGTAAGATGTAAGTAATATTAAACAACAGGTTGCGCGCAAAACTCAAGTTTTGAAAATCGCCACATAGGGTCGTCCTTTGCACAGCCCTTTGGCTGCGCTGGGCCTTGAGACCACAACGTTTTCGCTTCCTGTCGGCTCTCCTATCGCCTCTTCCTCAGTCGTCGGGCCCCGTCGCCGCCCGCCACACGCGCGAGCCAGCGGGGCTTGGCGGTCTGCCGCGGCGGCCGCGCCGCGCACACGCACCCCACGCACGGCCACGCACTGACCTAACGGCACGCAGCGGCGGCGGCGGCGGCGGCGGGTGATCCGCACGCCGCTGCTTCCCGTTCCAGCGGGGTGGCGGTGGTGGGGCGAGGGCGGTGGGCGAGGCGGGGGCGGGCGGCGGCGCGGCCTGACGCTGGCGCGCACGCTGAAGGCACGGCCTCGCCCCGCCCCGCCCCAGTGCCGCCCCGCCGTCTCCGCCCGTCCCCGACACGCGCCGCCCTGCCGCGCCCCGCGCTGCGCTACATTCATATCGATCTCCGGGCGCGGGCGGCCGCTGCCGTCGCCGCCCCGCGGTGGCCCAGCGCCGCCGCCGCCGCGCCACAACGCTCGGTATGCGCGAGGCACCAAACAGGGCACACACAGGTAAATCCCAATTTGCCTCCACAGAGCGAAGGACGGACCACCCACACGGCCAGCCGGACGTGCATTTACGGGACGGGGAGCCCCAGTTGCGTCACAGGTTCTCTTTTCAACCTGAATTCCTTAACGAATTACGAAAAACATTTCATTTTCATTTTATTTCAAATTCACTTCTCGCGCATATGTCACTACTTTGTCATGCTGCATGCCAACTTTCAAAAATAGCCATTAAAAAGTACCAGTAAATTAAGTGTATAAACATATCTTCTTTTTAAGATGCATAAAATGAAGACTTCTAATGAACTGGCAAATTTTTCAATAAACTTATTCTGACTGAATAGACAATTCAGAAAGAAAGCTGCCTCTTCTTCATAAGCTGACATTCTTCGTATACATTATTTCTTTGAAATTCGGATTACTTTGTAACAATGGTGAGCTCTTAAGTACTCAATATTCTGCTTCTTTTGTCATTTGTACAATCTTGTAATTAACTAAGACATTCTATACGTTTTAAGTAATATACTGTTTTGATGTTGACAGAATAGAATGGATTAAAAATAATTAGTTATTATTGTTGTTATTTTTATTGTTATTATTTTGCCTTGATCGTGATTTTTGGGGAGACAGTTCATCTGGCCCGCTATTCAGTCTAACCATTTATACATTTTATATATTTAGTAGCTTTTTAAAAATAAATCTCTACTCGAGACCTAAGAACTTCACTGTTTTTTACTCAATGCGTGTCTCCCCGCCGACATCAATTTTATTGCCACCAGAGCCCATCCTCACCCGAGTGGAACAGGCAATATGTAAAAGCGCCTTCCAAAGAATACCACGGGGAATCGTGAACGTCGCCAAGAAGTCCTAAGGGGGCCCTCAGGTTTTCATTACATCATCTTCTACTCTCTTTCGCAAGGTAATGTTATGATGACAACTCATAAGAGGACTGACAAATTCAGTTTCTGCACAAGTTTTCACAGAGCCAATCGTGACATGAACTGATTAACATGCATATCGATGGGTTTTTTCGCTCCTCCGTATTCAATACTATCGCATATCAATTTGTTTGCTGAAAAGTAATGAAATACTATATCTTATTTCACAACCTAATTTTATAAAATGGAAAGGAAGAAATAACAATACCACCACAATCATTTCACAAAATTATTAGCCACTAATTGCTCTCAAAAATAATAAAGTTAATGACTTATAATTATTACTATTATTATTCTTTATATCACTATATTATTATTATTGAACATTGCATTTTAACGATCTAACGGCACACGCGAGATAAAACGAATTGACATGTAAAATAATGAAAAATACGTTTGATGCATAACATTCTGCAACTTCCCTATATCAATCCAACATTTATTTCCAAATCAACTGATACGCTTAAATGAATGTTGCATATTTGTATCATGTCACAAACCTTTGCTCTTTTTTCATTCATTTAATCATTTTTATTTGAAGAGACGCTGTGTACTTTTACTCCAGAAATCGAACTTCAGATAAAGACGATTCCACTGTATGTCTTGCCCTACAAAATTAGTTGCTTTGAAACATCAGAAATATCGCTTAATATTGATTCGTTGATTATCAGGGGGAAATTAATCGTGTTTGAAATTACGACGACCTAACAGAATTCTCCATTAAAATTTGTTGGCATTTTAAAAAGCATATTTGTATAAACTTTTACGGCTATTTTCATTACGCCATACGTGAATGTTTATTTGCACTGCTATATGGCCGTCTGTTTTGATTCCAAACTAGGCAATATTTTGGCCGTCTACATCCAGCGCTTTCCGCAGTGTGCGGTGGGCTGGCGGCTGCGACCGGGAAGTGGGGGGAGGGTGGTTCGGGGACGCCGCTACCTGTGTCCGAGGGAGGGGGTGCAGTGGGGTTCTCACACGCCCTTCCGAGTCAGGCTTCGCCGGGTAGCGCGCGGCGATATGAATTCATTTATTTATTAACTGCTCAAGCATAGTACGTGTAAGAGCGGTACAGATTAGCAAGGACCGAAGCGAAACGAGAAATAGAAGAGACTGTAAAAACGTGTTATCAAACGATAACGTAAGATGACGTCTAATAAATCATAAGTAGAAAATGTTATCATACCACTATGCATAAATTAATAACAATATATTCGTATATAACAGTCCGATATATTTTTTATCGTAAGAAAAATATAATTGTACCCATTTGTGACACTGTAACAAATCCCAATTTGTATTCAATTCAAAGGAAGGCCAAATGTCTCCCTACCTGTCAGAGAAAGTGTTCGATGGTCAATTACCGAACAAATGCTTATAGGGTGCTTTGTTTCGAGTCTACAGTGCAAGTGCATTCCTCGTCCTCAATCAAATTCAATTTAAGAAAGCCCATGTGCATCGTGTACTTCATTCGGCATTTTATCCGATGCGACCCACTGCGGCCCGCGAGGCGGAACGGGGCGGCGTCCCGCCCCACACCGCGGCCCCGCGCGGCCCCGCTCGCCCCAGCCCAGCATGCGAATCGGCCGCGCCAGCTGCCGCCCCCCGATCAATACGCTCCACGGCGCGGGGGGTGCGGAAGACGAGGGACCCGACACAGGCGGGGGGCGGGGGTTATCACGGGGGCCTCTCCCCGCCCTAACAGGGGCACTGTCCTACTGCGGGTCGAGGTGGCACGGGAGGTGCCGGACGGCTCAAGGGCGCGCGGCCCCGTGTCGCGTTCGGTCGCACACATGCGCTGATGTGTGCGGTTGGTGCCTGTATCCGGCGACTCATCCTTGCACCTCCTGTGCTCTAGCAGGTCGGACATTAACTCGCAATTAAGCATAACAGGGTCGCGCAAGTCTTCCTCGGATACAATGTTTAGTGGTCGTTGAAGAAATAGTACAGTTTCAAAAAATTGTCAACACGATCTAACTGTAATACTTAATCTTAATTATCTAAGTACAGCACGATCAAAGTATGATATAGGTACTTGCATTTATATTTAAACAATATCAATCAATTGAAGCAGTGAATTACACCGCCAACTGCAACATTGGTATAATCTAAATATTAGACTTCATTGTATTCGGGCAATAACCTACAATTCTGCCGTTTGTAACCAAATATTTTTAAAACTAAGATGTTGATTGTGAACGACAGGTAATTAACTGGAAAGCAGCGAAAGACAAGGAGAAAATAGTAGCTGCCATTGAACCCTATTCGACAAAATTCGACATTTGAATTGCTTAACACTTTTCACCAGCTTTTTGAGGTCTAATAAAATGCACGTTCGAATTACCCAAAAAAGGGTTCATGTTATGTTCTGCAAAACCTAGAATTCCGTGAGTGCAACTAGAATGGCAAAAAATTAGTACCGACGGAGCAAGGAGTGGCGCCAAACAACTAATAGTGAATTTTTTGATGACTCAAATTCACTATTAGGTTTTACAATTAAACAAAGACGAGCGTATTTTAATTATCTTCTTGTGGTGACTCCAATCAAGTTACATTTTATAAATGATGATTCGTTCCCATTATCATAAATAAACGATTAGAAAATATATTCTACACTCTTTATTTGTATTTCATGTTAGCCCATCCTCATGTCTTCATCGAGGGGACGATTTTGCCTGTATGAAGTTTTTCACTCCCCTCCTCCCGGAAAATCTCAGTTGCGCCTCTGAACAAAAATATGGGAGTGGCGCAAGGGCCACCTATTGAATGATGTGCCATCAGAAAGGAGCGCTGAATAAGAGAACGACGCTCATAAGAGAACACAGGTTTCACGGCTGCAATTATTCTGCGTAACCAAGACAACGTCAACTGAATTGTTCTTTATTATGCTGCAACCGTTGGCAGGTGGATAAGGTGATAATTAACTGGAACAACCGTATATCCCAGGAAAACCAGTCATTGTAGTTGTTTTTTTCCTTCCCCGAAATCATCTTCACTTCATACACAATGCCTTTCAATTTTACGCAATTCCGACCCCACATAAAAAGGACTACCCATCTTTACGTTGGTCTTCCGTCTCTTTTTCCTTACGGCTTCTCGTCTAATATATTTGGCATTCTATTATCTTCCACTCGATCGGTATGCTGTGTCCACTTTCTCCTGAGATAAAGGATTGCGATTTCTCTAATACAAAAGTCCAGGACGGGGCCTCTTCCCTAACATCGCTGCGTACTTTAACGTGGGGCAATTCTATTCATTTTCAAAAAAAGCATACAGCAAATGTACCCTATGAACAAATACTTGTGCAAAACAAAAAAAACTGAGATATGGTGCAATGACAAAACAATTTATAAGCAATTAACGATGTTGCAAAATTGTAACCTAACAAACGTATGCTTTAATTTTCAGTACCAAAACTAAGGTCTTTAAATGTGCTCCCACGTTTAGTTATTTCATTTCAATATTACGGGCTATAGAAATCGAGTATTTTAACGTTATCAGTAGAGTCAGTTACAGATTGGTTATTACAAATTTCAGTCACAAGAACATGGAAATACGAGTAGGTGAGAAGTAGCAAGGACAGAGCCGACCTGCGAGCGACTGGGACTCGATCTCTCGTTATAAATGGGATGCGGGTCGCACACGCCCCATAAATCATCGTAGCCAACTGCAATCACTAGCTTCAGCCGAGTCGGGGCAACTAACGATGGTCGACGGCGAATAAAAATAGACATCGCAAGTGTTACAATGAAATATGGTCATTTGAGGCCAGATCAAAGCGCGGGAACCTGCCGCACATCTACCTCAAATTTCCATAGCACGACCAACGATATGAAAATAGAGTAAGTGCAAACGCGTGTAAGAGGAAACGGCAGGACGTAGCGAGCACCAGTCGGAAAGCACTTACGACCATTTTGACGGAGAATCGGTCCGGGGAGCGAAGGTGATTTGAAACGCGATACCAGGAGCGAAAGGCCAGTCTCTGGCGCACACCCCTGCTCCTGCAACGGAAGGGTAATGGTGCGCGAAATTGGTCAAATGAGTGTAGTGACGGGCAAGCGAGCGGGATGGGCCAAGGGCTGAGCGAGCGATTGCAGGTGAATGGACGAAAGCTGGGTAGGGGAGTATTTGACGCAATCATTACCAGGTTGTATACAAGCTAAAAAGTAATCGGCTCAACTACACAAATGGTTAATTCTCTACCAGAGCAACGTTCATCATATTGTATTTTCTCAAAATGAAGAATGGAAATATTAATGAACATGTCTCCGAGGGTCGAGATCGCATAACAGCGTATGCAAGAGAAACGGCAAAAGGTGACAGAAAGACAACAGTAAGAGTTAAGAAAAGGGCCAAACGTGAAAGGAAGAAACATTCACTGCGAAAGTTACATCTTGAAACGTCCACCCAACAAAATGCTAAATTCGTTTTAGCACTTGAACGACTTCTTTTTATGAGTCGAACGCCATCCGATATGCGCTGGGGCGCAAGTGGCCAGTCGAGCAAAATACTGGCGAGGGGTGCTCGAGAGACAAAGGCCCGAGGAGCGCTCTGGAGGGGCGGCGCCGAGGGCGGGCGTGTGCGCCGGGCTGCTCAGCGCCGGCGCAACCTGTTGCGTGCGCGGCGCCTCCTCCCCTTCTCCGCCCCCTCGTGCCGTCTTCGCCGCTCCACACAGCCTGTCTTTGGGTTCCTCTGCCTTCGCCTTTGCCTTTGCAGTGCGTGTTTCTCCCTGCTCCAGCCAGCGCCTCCGTTGCTGCTATCTCTTCTCAACCTCCTCCTCCTGCGCTTAACTTCGTCTGCGGGACCACCATCACCACCGACACAGTCTCCGTCGCTATTACTGCCATTGCCACTTCCTGCTGTGTTGTCTTCATCGTCCCCATCACTAACAGTCGACTGAGATGGCTGACGGAAACAGCTACAATGTGTCTGACCGGAAGGTCCTACAATAAGAATCGCGGAGGTGGCGAAATTAAGACATTAGATTCGTAGCTCGAATTTAGTTGCTATGTGAAAGAGAATTCAATCGATCGACTGCTCTGATTAGTAGGTTTTCTTGCTTTTGAGGATAAATTTCAAACATATCCCAGAGCAGTACTTTTACAAACTGGCCAGCCACGGATCGCGCACGATCTTTTCTTTCTCATCCTTGTCCCCTCCTCTCTCCTTGCAGACACATGTACTTACACGAATTATACTCCCACACCATCGGAAGACTAGTCGGCGGCTTAGAGCGTGTCACCGCTGTGGCAACGCCCCAATGGCGGAGATGCTTAGAAGAAGGACCCCGCCAGTCGACGCAAAGGTCGGAGTTGCGTCCCACTTTCCAGCTGAGATGGAACACCGCCATCTTCCGGGATATAACGTGCACATGCAGAACTAATGTCCGTAGCAGATGACGTACAAAGATACGCACAATAATCAATCCATACATCTCTAACAGCCGGAGTTTCTTGAGCAGAACTCCACATCGCTTTCGACACCTTCCCTCTTGCGTCTTTTATCGTCCGCCTGGTCCGCGAGGGCTTATGAGGCTCGGGAAGAACCTGTTACGAACGCGGCCGGCGTCGCCGTCTCCCAGGCTCCGTCGCCCGCCCCA
>BOPP01000086.1:1276212-1294926 GCA_017312745.1 Gryllus bimaculatus | reverse complement strand
CGATGACAACGGTCAAAGAAGAGACTCGTTAGAGCGTAGGCTTCCGCGGCCGGAGTCAGTATTTACTAGGCTGTCCGGGTGACGCCGCGGCGAGAGCGCGTGGGAATGGCGACCAAAACGTCGGCACCTTCGCCATGTACGCGGCGTCGCCCGGACAGCCTAGTAAATAAGAGACTCGTTGTTCGTTCTTCCTCAGAAGGAAGTTTCATTCTATGCAAAATGCACTCACACACCGGTATTAGTAAATAGTACTAAATAGAGACTGCTTAATTTCTAACAACGCTAGCTAGAAATTATATTGTCATATTAAAAACATACACGATTGTAGCATGTACATATTACCCCATCGAATTCACACTGTTTGTTCTCAAGAGGTCTCAGTAGACTCTTCCCATGCCTCCTTCTGAGTAGCGTTTGTGTGACAGACAAAAGACTAATTAGACTAATATTACAGACTTTTAGACTAATATTAATAGCATTAAAGGTTACAAATTCACCAACTACGCAGTTTTATTTAAAATGTTAAGTTTTAGTCGCATAATGAGACAATTCTTGCGAGAAAATTTGAAGTGGTATACAAACTATTAATGATCCTTCCCTAACGGGAGCTATAATCAACAATTTGCAAGAATTCATTTAATTATCTCAAATGCTTCTGGAGATGCAAAGTTTTATCTACAACGTTGCGACTAAAAATATATTGGGGAAAGTTCATTTAAACATTTACCACAACACCACGGCCATACGCAAGGATAAAGCGAAACTAAAATTTCTGGTAATGGAAATTATAAATAAAAAACTGATTGAAGAATTTAAAAGAAAATAAACAAAAGAATAATTACTAATAAAAATGAAAAACCGAATTTCATGATTTTTCACCATTTTCAGGATGAGTGATAAGATGTTTACTACATCAGGTGAGTGCCAGCTCAAATGTTTTTTTTTTGTTGTTTTTTGTTGTTTTTTTTTATTTCTGATCCGATTTGCAATGAGAACAGAAAAATGTGTGAAAATAGTGTTACCGCAGATGCAGAAACTAGCAACCAATAAAATCAATACTTGGAAATACCTGTTCTTGCTACACACATATCGTTTCCCGTTGGTGTCGTTTCACCACATCTCGCCAGGAAAACTTCCACGGAAAAACTTTGCGAGCGCTGTTTTGGGGTCAACGTAGCATCGCTTCTCTGAAGGAATCCCTCTAATGTAAACCCCGCCTCCAGCTGCCCGTCCACGACTACAAAGGCTTGAGTTAACCCGCTTCCACTTCCCTGTCCCGTCGGCACCTTCCTCCGACGAAGCGGTTTCCAGAAATCAGAACAGACGCTCTCGGCACCGCACCACTGGCGTCGCACCCAACCGAATTAATTTTGCCGACAACGCGGCGTCTGCGGGCGCCGCCTCGTCCAACCGTACAAACAAAGGGTGAATTCCCGCAAGGAGACACCTACTGCTGTTGTGTTTCAGGTAGATGGTAAAACAAGAATATAAAAAAACAAACATTAAGGGCCGGGTCAAACGGTACGTAAAATATGCCACCTAAATATTATCCGGCTCAAGGATTACTTCAATACACACGTAGCACAAAACATGGTGGCTTAAGACATGAAATTCTAGTTGTCACGAATGTGCAATGTCCCGGATTGCTAATGTAAATATAATTCTTCTTTCAACATGAGTTGGACAACTATAAATATACTAACATCGGAATCCAAAAATTAATCATACATAATTGATTTGGTATTTTCAAACAATGCATAAAATTGTTAATTCATACATCACTGAAGTGAAAACTAAATTGGTCCACAGCCACAATACGTTCGATAATACTATACGTACGACGCATCAATTTAAAATAATCAACAATTTAAAAATAATATTATAGAATCATTCGTAACAAATACATCGATTACAATACTGTTATGAGTAATGACAATTATTTACAAGAACGCATTACCACAAAATGCTTCAAAATGATCTTGTGTACGTTCGACGCCCCCACTGGGGTCGTGTCCACGCGAGGACGCAAGTCAGCGCGTCAGCGCACGCGCGGGCATCGGCTGCAACTCGATCGGCTCGCTTCCTTGCCCGCTTCCCCGTTCGGGGGGGATTCGTCCGAAGACCAACGAACGGCTCGGCGACGGCAGTGCTTTAATTACGTGGATCGGCCGCGGCGTCGCAGGCGGCGGGAGTGGGGGCGAAAGCGCAATTTACTTCCCTCTAATGACCTCCCGGTTGCGCTTTGTCCTCACTCTCCAACTTCGCGAGGCTAGGCCAGCGCGTGCGTATGAAAGCAATTACCGCCGTTGCTCTGTTTGACACGTGTGAACGGCTCGCCCCCATCTTTCCGGATTACTTGATAATTGGATGCTGTGTACATAAATCCAGAGAGCTACGCGTTAAAATGAAAACACATTGAAAAATCATCCTCAATTGTAAAATACGACAAACATCCATTTACTCAGATATAAAAAACATTAACACGTTTTACCAAAGGTTGTGTACTATTGTAAAAAAATGTTAAAATACAAATACTAACCAGGAATAATCGCTTCACGATAATTAAAATGACCAGGCTTATAACGCCATGAAAGAAGAATGAAACGCGCTATTCTTATTTTGCTACCGCCTTATTTGAATCGTTCTACACGCCGTCGTAACGCACGGCTTCTTCACTTTTATCTCCCCTCTCATTTCTTATCTTTCTCTTTCCCTCAATACACACGAGAGGTCACCAACCGCCCTCACCGTCAATTATCAATATTCAGAGATGTCTGGAGCCGTGATGACGCATACTATCCAATATTTTGAAACCGTGAATCCACAAATGTGCAGTTCTTAAAAGACGTAAAAGATTTTTGAAGAGATGGGTAATACTCCGTTTCTGAATGACATGTACGCTAAGTGTTACTGACGTTCCATCGCAGTTACATGCGTGTTCATAGGTTATAAGTTCAACGGTCCACAAGTGAAAGAGAACCTTAAGATCCATTAAGAACCACTGGAAATTGGCGGTGCGAGCAATACTAAAACACACGAGCACAATACACTTGCAAGCTTTATTTAGAGTGGATATTGTATTACCTTTAAGGAGGTCACGGAATGAGCACAATGCAATTAAGAAGAAAATCAAACGCCGAACATTAATATTTTAAAAATCAAAAAAATAAATAAGGAAGAAAAATGCTTCAAATATCTACTCCAGCGCGAAACGAAAAATCTCTTTCGGTAATTTACCAGGAAACATCACAAAAAGAAAACAGCCGTATCCCAGGTGACTTCCGGCAACGCACGTCTTCGCGTATCGCCAGGTAGCGAGGGGTCGGGCGCGCGCCCGAGGAGATCTCATGAATTCCAACGCTATCAGGGGCCGCGGCTTGCGCGCTAGCGCGCGGGGACCGCCAACTTCTGCTCGGCGGAAGCGACCTTTGCCCGACAAGTCGGAAGTTGGCGGCGCGGGGCGGCGCGGGGCGGCGCGGGGCGGCGCGGGGCGGCGCGGGGCGGCGCGGGCGGCGAGGCGCGGGGCGGCGCGGGTGCGGGGCCGCAGCTCTCGCGGGATGAGCCACCGCCGCCCGCCCCTGCCGCCAGCCCCTGCACCCCCGCTCCGCCCTGCACCACCGCGGCCGCCGCCGCCTTCGCGGCGGTAGCCTTGCGTGGCCCGCCAGTCGACGTTAGCCTTAGCCAAACCCCACCCCGCTCCGCTCCGATGAGTTCGGACAGTTGCCGGTAAACCGGTAACGAAAGACAAAGGCACGTGCGGTGAAGAAGGATCATAATGCAGTGTTTTTCAGCCTGCGTTCGGCAGATCGCAGTTTTTGACTCGTAAATAATAAAGCTGCTTTATACACATTCAAGAATAATATATTAATTAAACTCAACTGGATACATCGTCACGTGCTTGTATATTATACACTATTTACTATTAGTCCATTAATTTGCATTTTATTAATATTATTTCGATAGTAGAAGTACCACCAGTGTGTACCTTACTAGCTGCAATTAGTGTAGACAGTTTATGTAATTAGTTTACAATGTTCAGCTTCATTGCATGAGTACAAGTTTTGAAAACGAGCGACGATAGGAGCGACTTTTCAAATTTGTACGATTACAAAAGAGTACGGCCATTACTATTTGTACGATTATAAACGAATTGCATAACCTACTGTTTTGTATCAAAGCACTACAAATTTAACAGCAATATAAGAGGATGAAACTTAATTTTGAGAAAGAACATTCTTGTGATGTCTCCGGTATTTGACATCTGTGCTAGAAAACGATGGTCGGCTGTTCCGTTTACCGATACCTCCCCATGATTCTCTCGCTGCGATTAGCTGAATGTGTGATCACGCAATCATTCATGATGTAAAATGCTAATTCGTCATCATTTGTGCCGTAAAATGACCTTTTATGAACGATTTCTTGCAACAGAAAATGTCATTTATAATGCTGGTATACAAAACAGACATGAACTAATAATCCTTGTCTCATAATGGTTTTTGTAACTCTCTTTTGTAGTAGTCCTCAGAATTTTTTAAAATGCCCTAGGAGGGGAAGAGTTTGAGAAACTCTCTCATGATGAACGAAAGGGGTGAGAAAACGATCAGCGTGCTGATCAAAGAAGAGTGCACAAGCATAGAGAAAAGGCAGGGATACAATACATGTAAGAAACAAATGCCAATAACATGAATAATGGTTTGAAAAGTATCAGTATTAGGTCGCATCATTAAGAATCGATACTTCCGCACGAATACATTTCGAGGGCATGGAGTGTTCTGAATACGTTTCTCACTAGATCGATTTATCGATGTGGGTAAGAAATCGCCGCCCTGAGCGCACGGGGTGGGCGCGGCGGGGGCGTGGCCGGGGAAGACCTCCAGCTCGCTTCGCCACGAACCCCTCGCCGGGAACCGGACGTTCCTTCCACGCCTTATTGCGCAACAATGAGTCTCTTGGCCGGACGGCGCGAATCCGCCGCGAGCGCCGGCCTCGCCTATACGCGCTCCTCGCACGCACGCCTCGATTTCACAAAGGCGGACTCCTTGGTACCGAGGAAATATTGTTGCGAACAAAGCCCTTTAGACGTGAATGTTGATCCGGGCCAATAAAAAACGAGAAGCCCTTTTCACACACAGCTGACACTTTGAGAACAAAACGAAGTGCTTCATGCAATATTTAGAACAAAAATATCGCCTAAAGAAGCTACAAGATCAGCTGTATTACATGTGTATTAATATCACTGACATTTTATGAATACTGAATTATGCTTGCCGTGATCACAAAACTAAAGTTTGGCGAACGTTTTCTTTTACCTTACATTCATTACACAGAAAAGAACCGGTTTACTCCCCAGATAAGAGAAAAGTCGAAATATATTTTTTCTCCTTAAAATCTTAATCTTAAATCCTTATGTTCGTATACAAATGGCAATATGGAACGAATATTATAAAATAAGATACATGTTCATTTAATAACAGTGCATTCGGATATTTGGGTAAATATCAATGCATCGCCTGCTTTCTTTGGAAAGAAAACAAGTTTCAAACAAGCATTGATATACGCTACCTAATGTGGGCGTTTCTTGACAGAATGAAAATTATATTCTTAAAGATATTAATGGTTGAAACAAAAATAAGAAAAAATCTATTTTAGAGTCTATTTTAGTAGAGAGACACTTTACACCACACTAGACAGGTGCCTTGGAATAAATGTTACAAAACGTCTGAGACGTGTAAGGCGTTCGAAAATAATCACTTTCCATGAACGAACATGGTGCGAAATTACATATACCTGTTTTAAATATATTTGTAATGTAGCATTTGACCCTGATTTCTCGACAACGCCTTATGCACAGATGTTCCACTAGTCACGTCCTAGAACAGTCGAGGAGATTTCATATACTACATGCGAAGCATCTGTGCACAGAGTAGTCTGCAATAAGCGACAAATGCCAATGCACAAATTGCATATATCTCCGATGTGTCGAGTTTTTCACTAAATATTTATTGGCAAAAAGTGAATATTATTCGACCCCTCTAAATGCCACAAAAATTTGTAACATGTATCCTGTGACACCTATATAGTACGATTGAAAAATTTTATAGAGAAAGTATATTTTTGCCTTTCATAATTAATCTTTAGCGATCTCAAGGAATTCCTATGTGTTTCAAATTTCCTCATTCTTTCGCGAAGAACACGACACTCAAGTATAACTTGAAGCTCACGACACTCAAGTATGACTTTACGCTACCCAAAGCATGTATATGTTGCCCACATGCACACGGCCATTAAGTGACTTGATGAGCTCTCGATTCCTAGAGGTCGATCAAATAGCCGACGACCTCAAACTCGACACTTACGTAATCAATTGGACAGAGGAGAACGCGCTTGTAACGTTGCATAAACTCGAAGTTGCTGAGCACAAATTCACATTGTACAATACTATTGTCAACATGCGCGAAAAGTATGAATCGAAAATACGAATACAATTTATTTGATAGTCACAAATAGATGTGGCAAAATGCACACGAAAGTTTTTCAATAATCAAAGCATACTAAATTCACCAAAACAAGTACACATCTCCGCAAGCAAGAATTTTTGTAACCACATACGCACTTGTTCGTACACATTTCGTCAGGGTATGTGACAATACCTATGAAGCTGATAGAAACTGTCCGAGTACTAGGCGATAAAACACGGATAGGGTTAAGAGTAAATTAATAGAGGATCCCATACAAGGGACAGACCTTGGGCATGTGCATTTCAGATGTTTTACGAATGTCTCCGAGAAACTTGCAAAATTGTACAAGCACACAACAGCATGAAACACTCACAGGCAATGATCAATAAACTGCATGTACTCTGCGTATTATTTAAGTATTTTAAAATAATATTAATAAAAATAATAATAATAATAATAATAAGAAGAAGAAGAAGAAGAAGAAGAAGAAGAAGAAGAAGAAGAAGAAGAAGAAGAAGAAGAAGTCAGACAGTTGCCTCAGCCATCGTCTGTGCGCCGAGGAAGCTGCAGGTTCGAGTCTTGCGTAGACATGGTCGTATTTGTGATGTCCATTCACCCCTCATCATCAGCCTATATCTCATAGTTCACACTTCATGGTTCAGCTTGTACTGAGATAATCCTGGTTAAATTAGTTACGTTAAAAATTACGTTAATCGTATAGCGTGGTCAGTAATGATCTATACGCGCCAAAAATAATAATAATAATAATAATAATAAAATACATTATTTACCATAATTACGAAATAACGTAACAGCAATGTTTTCAGTCAGGTTTCTAAATTACATTTCTTGGGCCGTCATCAACCCTATTTTTAAAGCCAATCACATAAAAAAAAGAATTTGAAAAACCATTTACACAATTATTGTAGGTTCAACCTTGCTATTTAGTTTATATAACAGAATATATTAGTACTGTGAACAAATTACTTATATACAGCAGTCCCGGTAATTCGAGATATACGGGTCCGGGCCTAGCTCGAATTAATGAAATCTCGAATTATCGAAAATGATTAATTTATTAAAATAGAAATGTAAACACAACTTTTAAATTTCAAAGTATGTATATTTCAATAAAAATGTACTTGCATAATATTATTCCATTAATTGCTGAAGATAAGTCTTAAACCAATTGTCCATTGTTTTTTGTTTAAGCACATTGTTTCTTTTCCGTGCAGCAATATTACGCCATCTTGGAGCCACACTGGAGTTGCCTTAGGTTTTTCTACCGCACTAATTGAACTGCAATCTAAACTACTAAACTAATTGATGATTGACTGATTGGGCTTAACAACAATGCTAGCGCACTGGTCCATCAACAAAGTTTCGAATCTGCCAAACAACCAAAAAACAGATGAAGTACATTGTTCATGTCTTGATCATTTTTTGGGGAATACATTTATTAATTTTTATTTATTTATTATAATTATTTTTTGGTACGGCGAATTTAAATTAATGGGTAACTATAGATTCTCAACTGTGTATGTGTGTGTGTGTATATATATATATATATATATATATATATATATATATATATATATATATATATATACATCGCATTATGCTCATTGTTTACAAAAGTACAGTAAATACATTTATGAGCACTAACCACAACGTCTTATGGAATCGCAATGCACAATCGTATTGAATGTATTGATTTTTTTACATGCATTGTTTTACAGTAATTTACATAACAGTGGGAGACTTATCTTTGACTTTTTATTCAATGGCTCTTAGTGAAAAGCTTTAACTACTTGTTACCATTCCCGAAATAAACAATGTTTTCCAAGATTTAATCTCCACACAAACGCACCCTTTGTGTTTGTTGTTCACGAAAAGAGATACGCGAAACTGGTAGGTCATATCGAACTTGGTAGATGTTCCTTAAAGAGCACCTGCAGACAAGTTTTCCCACTCCATCGCAGAAGATTCAATTGGCAGCAGATAGGGAAGGCCAGGCCAAAGGACGTCACACGACACAGCTGGCATAAAATCGCGACCTTACCATGACCTCGCTCCGTCGCAGAAGCTGTTAAAAGCTAACTCTAATACCACAATGCACCCGTCACTTTTGAAGCTGACGGTTTTCCGTGACATGTAAATACTATAAAGAATACTGAACATCTTGCCAAGACGTTCAAGTGATGATTATTGGTTTTATTTACCCGAACTACACATCAATTTTTGTATTTATCGGATCAGGGTGAATTTGAATGCTAAATGACTCAAAATAATCTCAGAACCTTCCTAAACACTTTCCATGCCTATTGATGAAGTGGACTTCCTTTCCAAAATTACTTTCTTATATTATCCGCAATAACTTTGTTTATTTCAAAACTTTAATGAAAATAAATTTATACCAGTGAATTCAGTTATTTCATGCTTTATTCTTACAAAAAGTTTAAACACAGAAGAAAAAAACACAAAATTTACTCAGGCTTATGATTCGAACGTGTCATTTACAACGTATGACAAGGATGGGAATCTATTAATCTTTCGCCGAAGTATTTTAACCTGGGCACAGATCCATCCCATTTTGTATAAAAACAATCATGCTCATTAATTTACATCTACTGTTATTCCTTTTGGAGCTGTACACATGTCAGAGGAAAGATCTACATAGGTACCTATTCAATGCATTTCATGTGCTTTTACTTCATGAGCATCCTGTTTCTACTCAATTAATAATGCCTGTGAAATATTCCTACACATTGCAACCTCTCATTGCGGCATAGAGAAGGCAACTAGGGCATGTGAAATGGGAATTTGTCTTTGTAGGTCGGATAACATTAGATCGTTGGTAAGCTCCCTCATAAATGATGGAGATAAGGGAGCACGACGAAGAGGCAGCAAAGGCAAGGAAACTTAAATTACTGAAATGGGAACTATTAAGTCACTATATCACCACTGAGCACAATGAAAATCTAGTGAACGGTCTGTAACAGAAAAACTGTGAGATAAGGGTAATGATTCTCTCAATCTAGCGACCACACATTGTGACACGTGAACTTTTTTTTTTTTACTCAATTTGTTGCGTCTTAACCATTAGTCCATTAATCGAGGCAACGCGTCATTAAGCGTCTTTTCGAATATTGAGAGCTTTGTGAGTACTCCTCCGTTAACATTCATTATGTGTATCGTCAGTTGTCAAGAGGACCGCCAGGTAGCCTCTTCGCGTACGTGCCTCTTACTGCACGCGCTCAGGCGTCACTACCCAGCAGCCAGAATGAGGAAGGAATTAGGACAGGGGTAGGGTTTAGGACACTTCAGAGCGATTGGACTAGCTCCTGTAAAGCAGGAAATTTCGTTTTGTTGGAACAAAATTCACATCAGATTGTCCGGGAATCAAACTGGGCCTTCTTGGTGCATTGCAAGCGACTTCACTGCGTCACGAGTGCCACACTCGTCAACGTTCGTCAACATATTTCTTAACATCTTCAGCTATCGCAGATGATCTTCAAACTTGCGCAGATGATCTTCTCCCCATACGTCACAGATTTTACTGTTTTATTGACTAAATAAATCTCAATCACATTTTTTATTTTACATTTGTGAGGCCCAGAGAGACAGTATGCTGTAATAAATAAAACCAATGCATAGTTATCATGAACATAATATGTAAGTGTGCAAGAGACGGTACAGAGCAGCACTGGCACATTTTTGTCGGTTACGCAAAGGGTGATGTTCCACACAGAGTAGTATATTTTCAGGGACAATAAAGCAACTGGAATCTATTTTTATAAAATGTATCAAATTGGGAACACTTTCTTTCGCGTATTAAGTAATTTCTTATTTGTTTGCAAGTTAATTTTTCCTCTTTCTCGACGTAGCCTAGCGGACAATTCACGAAGGTATAAACTTTAGATACATCAGTAATCGTGCAATTAATCAGCAATACTAACGTGAAGATACTGTATCAAAGAAAATATGGGTTGTGGAACCACTTGCCGAAGTTCTTGCCGTCTACGGTGCGTCAACCATACAAATAGCTGGGCAAATAGCTTACGCGTATTCCTAATGCTGAATCTGGACGATAAAAGTAAGTGAAAATACGTAATGCGACAGCAGTGTTAATACGCATCATTGGAATCGGTGGTATATACATATCAAAACTCAAAAGAACATCTTTAAATGACCTCTGCAATAGTTTCACTACTATTTAGCCCACTAGATCATGCATGAAACAAGAAAAGGCAAAAAGATCGTGAAGAAATTACGTAACTCCGAAGGACGTAGAAAAGCTAATTCATAAATGTACACAGAGACCAGGAATTACGTTGCATATATCAAGACAGTAACGAGAAAGGCCTTCACAGTCAAGGTTTTTTTTTAATTGGCAGCACGCATACGTCTGAATAACAAATGCGAGGCAGCAATGAAGAACATTTCACGTGAATTTCATTCTCTCACCATGAACCCCTCGAATCTTCTCGGCTATTCACTAGAAAGGAACTGGCTTAATGCACAAATTTTCCAAAATCATCAGTTACACACACAGCCTCTCCATTACAGTTCTAAGTAAATTTCGTCCTGACTAATGGATACAGAAACACATGTGTCTGAACAATGTTAAATAATTAGTTTGTAGTTTTTACGTCTAGGATTAAAAATATTTCAAAACCTATTCGAAATTGAATTGTAATATAAGTGTCACTTCAGGCGAATCCCCGGCAGTTTAATATGGATCGTTTAACAAAGTCTAATCAAACATACCAGCGTATGTGTAAAAGGTTACAAAGAAATAAGAAACACCTTGAATTGAAATACCTATCACATCTCGGCTTTGAAACGTAATTGCCTAATTCATAATCATTATGAATAAATTTCCAATAAAATAAACACAATGAAAAGTAACTGTAACAAAAAAAAGTGATGAGAAAAAGCAATGAGGTCAACAAAATCCTGAAGATAAGACACCCCGTTTTGAGGATATTGGAATAAATGTTGTAAACTTCTAGGGCGTGAGAAGATGATCACTTTTCGGCAATGAACATGTAAGAAAATTTGATGTAATTAAGTTACACAGGTGACACCCCTGACTGTTAGGGCATTCCTCATACAAAACTGTTCGACAGTTCACTGCAGTGTCACTTTCTGACGCAAACAAAGGAATTTCACGTGCTTGCAACCAATGTACGTGGAGTAGCTTAACGATAATGGGTATATGCCACATTTGTAACACAATTATATGGAATCTCTCATCATATGTTCACTGGCAAAAAGGGATTATCATCGACTCTACCGGCAGAGTTAGCTCAGAGCCAGGATTGCCGCTGACTCCGCAGTGAATCACACCAGGTGGTCCCACGGTTCGGGCCTCGACGATTACGAAATTTCGACAGTAACTGTACGTCGAATTCTGCCGCTGTCTGGAGAAGAATTCTAGTGACAGGATACACCGATCGGTAGCTTTCCGTGGTTCCTCCAATCTACACCACTCGAAGGCCGAGGCAATACCCTAGCGAACAGACCTCGGATCGCGCTTGGTCTTCCTTCATCCTGCTCGTCCTATCCTCTCCTATTCCACACCCACGCGCCCTACACTGCCACACATGTTGGGAGCATACAGCTTCCCCAAATGGGACGGTACTTCTCTGGGGGGGGGGGGAATTCCCCACTGCCGACGTGTAGGTCGGCAGCGGATCTTACCATCCAGCAGAGGAGAAACACAGCCGCCTGGGATAATACATTCACTACACTAACAACACATAAACATAGCACTTGATGTTCCAGAAAACATTAAAATGATTCATTTAAAATGGATTGATTTGATTCATACTGATTCAACATTGATAGGTTGATTGATGCTTCAACATTAATTTGATTAAACATTCAACATTGCTTGATTGATCAACATATTTGATTAAACATTGATTCACATAAAATTACTGAAAGTTCTTTAAGTACTTCGTACGTGAATATAGGGACCACACACATTGGGCTCAAACATTTAATCAAAATGATGGGAAGACTATAAGGCATCATGAGCTTTCTGGGTATTTTTGTTGTAGGCGTTGGTACGATAACCTCTATTGTACTTTCTTACTCACACAACCTGCAACTCAACTCTACGTTACAAGTACTTCTACAAAACTTCCTTAGATATATGTTTCATGGACAAAATGGCAACATCATATTCGGAAGCTACTTCAAAAGTAGCTCTGCGACGGCCATTCGAATTCCCAGAGGATCGTCTCGATGTAGGACGATCGATAGCACAGAAACTTGACGCAAGACATTTGTTTGGCGGCCAATCGAGTTTGTCGACCGGGAAGCGGGGATATAATGGACGGACGACGGCAACAAGAAGGCGAATGTGGGGTGATGCAGCGGCGGCGTGCCAAGGAAAAGTCTCGCCCTTCACAAATCAATCGAGACATGGAGAGTCTGGCGTGAACAAAGAGCTCCAAACTGCACAAAGCAGCCTTATAATTGAAGAAAAACAAACCGATCCCGCTAAATTAAAAGTCCAATGCTGGTTCCCAATATCTTTCCAAATACCCACGACAAATTAAAGAATTGTTGAAGATGATTATGATGATTTCATAAATGGCAATAGTGGATTTTACCACATATATAATTACGATATTGGAAATTTCCGTATTTCACCGATAGATAAAAATGTAACTATTCTGGAATTAGCAGGACTGCGTATTTTTTGAAGTCGAAATTTCTCATACCGATCAAAACAGCTTGATTGTGATCTAAATTTACGTGGCATTCAATGTCGCATAAAAAAAGTCAATAATATATTTATGAATGTATTAAAATTAACTTCTTGTAACAAATACCCGCCATCCTTATGACATCGAAATAAACGACACGATACATTCATACTTGAAGCCGCAATATGATCGCAAGACAGCTAATACGTAATATTAATAAACATATTACTTCGGTACCAGAAAGATTGCCCATTCGGCCAGCCGCGACACGGGACTGTTTTGTCGGGAACTTTCGCACGTGAGCGCCAAACGCTACCAAATATGGAATTTGTCGGGGCGTGCATTTGCATTTTGCCGGACCTTTAGGCCTCAGGGTTCTTTAACATGCCTCATGCGTGATAGGACACACAGGGTGCTCCGTCCTTCGGAAATCAGCCGCCTCCAGCAGGGCCCGAATCCGCTCACCCGGACTTTGGACGCCAGAGCGCGAACGTCCACAACACTGAGGCCGGCTTCTGCTGCCACAAAACGATTAAACGAGCGTATTTATTTCACTTATCAAACGCAATAGAGAAATAAACAAAACTATCAATACTATCTATAACTGTAGCACTATGCGAATGGTAGCCACAATTCAATTCCATTTAAATTAGATAAATGTACGAAATGTTGGCCCGAGCAGTCAAAGGATGACTTTTGCGAACTTGTGGAAATTTCCGCGTGTGTTTATGACTGTGTGGGAGTGTGTTCAGCTGCGCAGACAAACAAAAGCATTTCAGAATATCCCATTATCCGAACAATCAAATTGTAAAAGCATACAAGCTCTCTTCGCTGAAAATATCATATATTTGACTAGCCTTTAATACATAAAACAACGGATAAATTACGTACAAACTGGAGGGCGAGAAATAATCCGGACGACCAGAAAATCACAGCTTTAATGCTACAATATTCACTGGACCGTGCTATAAAACAAAATGGAAAACGATAAATATGCGTTTACGATACATCATGCAAAAAATCTAGGTTTAATTTTCCGTGGAAAAAGTCGTTTTAATTGGCGTACTACAATTAAATTGTATAAAAGTGTGTTAACAGTTTTAACTGCGGAAAGACAAAGTTCTGCGAAATTCTTGTGGCCAATTCAACAATTTAATAAACGATTTTTTTTGTCACTACAGAATTTCAAATGATTTAAATTTAATACGTTTTTAACTAATAAGAGAAAAAAATCCGTTCGCAAAACCCTTTTTTTCAAATGTTTAAATATTGCAATACGACAGTCCCAGATGTATACAGACCTCGTACATCGTACATCGCTCTAGAAATGCCTCCAAATTTACTAACAGAACAAAAAACGAATTTGCTTTCATCACACCGCCAACATTAATCTCAACAATCTGATAGGAAACAGGAGTGGAGCACCGCACGACACGCAGATGGCGAGAGACTAACCACCGGCGACATCAGCACACGCGTTAACGAAAGCACTCAACATCCTTCTTCACATTTCTAATTCGTTAAGGACGCACGATAAACAGTACATATTATCATGTGATTTTACGTCATAAAATATGAAGAATGATTAACATAATGTATCAATTAACTGTAGTTATCACGAAACCCAACTGTGTCAATCCCGCACTTCACCTTCCTGCAACATATCAAATTCCACGAAAAAACGACACCAACGATTTTACCACTTCATTAGTATCGCCCTTCAACCATCTCGTTGGGCAGCGAGACAAGCCGATGGTATGTGAAAAGCACGTGACCAGTGGTGGATGGAACTTACAAAAAGTTACACAAATGCGATATTGAACAACCTACTTTACTTTATCACTAAATGTAGGAAAGCAGCTGGAGCCATCGCTTAAACATAATGTACAAAAACTTTTATATGGGCAATGAACATAAAAAAATTAATCGATAAATTAACCGTTCAAAAGAAATGAAAGAGGGGTTAAGCGCCCGAGGGCGGTCTATTCCCGCCTTCATCATAAACGTTTGTGTCAGTGTAGTCTGAAACTGAGTTAATGAAATTAACGGTTAAATGTATATTTATCTTGAATTTCGTTACTTAAAAAGTATATTAAAACTAAGAAAACCGGAGTAATATGACTGGATAGCTGGGTTCGAAAACCGACTAACCCAGCTCGGCTTAGGGTGTCAAAAACTAGGACATAGGTCTCAACGTCGACATGCGCGCTTAAAATCGATACAGCGTAATTCACATTCTCTGACATACAACAGACGTTTTGACCGTAAAGGCCATTCTGAAGCTGTTTGTTTCCTCTTCTCCGAGTACGTCGCCCTCTGCGCCATGGGTGTCACCATGTTACATCATTTGAAAAAAAAAAAAAATACAAATGAATACAGCTTCTGCCTGTTTACATTAATTTATATATTGCATTGTGTGACCATCTATTTTGTTTAGGTGTTCTTGTTATAGGAACTATTTCGCTGACGGATTATCAATCAACACCGGAAAATTAAAGAGCAACCTAATCCACGCGACTCACGTGACACATTCGTTAGTCATCGACCTGGTGCGCAGCCGACAAAGAGTTCGACAGCCCTGTCGCGGAAGCACAGCAAACAAAAAAGAGGCGTGACCAGCGCGGCGGCGCTCGTCACGGGCGGCAAGCGGGGTCGAGAGGGGGCGAGTGGGGCGAGCGGGGCAGCCGGGCGAGCGGGCAGCGGGGGCGAGCGGGGGCGAGCGGAAGGCCAGCAGCCGGAGCAGCGGCGCCGTCGGCGCGCGCTGGGTTGCGCAAGGCCCCTTCGCGCCGCCGCTTACCTCCCAAATGACGCAAACGCGCCCACCCGAGGCGAGCGCCGCGAAAGCTGGCGGGCGCACCGGGTGCGGCGGGAACCCAACTCTCCTCTAAGGCGGATAACCGTTTTGGTGGGTTCGGCGTATTTTCGTCACATGCTGCCCCCGTGTTTCCGTGTTTACGATTAATTCGCGCAAAACGCGCTTTCAAAATTACGTAAATCAATATCTAGCTGAGTGACATATTGTTGTTTTACCTAATTGTGAGCACTGCCATTAAGATACATTGTAAGACAAGCATTTTAAGTTGCATTTTTTCGCCAGTCCGAAGGATTCATCCATGGTTCCTACGTGATAATTCCAAATAGGGCATACAATGTGGCCGAATGAAGTGTATTTGTATTGTTCTTAGAAACATAAAAAATTAATAAGATTTTCCACAGCAATATAAATTATGACTTTTTTACAAATCGCTTTCTTTAAACAAAAAAAGTCTTCCGAAAACGATTATATTAATAATTAGTTATTTTGAGCGTTTTTTAACCGACCTAGGATGAAGCCGAATGTGAAAATATGGAATAACTAATTTTCTAGTAATAACGCCATTACTAGGCGCGGGCGAGCCCGGACGACGTGGTGTGGTGTTGGTGTGTGGTGGTGTGTGCTGTGGTGTGTGGGTTTTGTGGTTGGTTGTTGTGGTGTGTGTGGCTGTGGTGAGGTGTGTGTGTGTGTGGTGTGGTGTTGGTTTGCGTGTCGTGTGGCCTGTGGTGTGTTGGTGTGTGTGTGTGGTTTGTGTGGTGTGTTGGTTGGTGTGGTGTGGTTTGGTGTGGTGTTGGGTGTTGTTGTGTGTGTGGTGTGGTTGGTTGTTGGTGTGGTGTGGTGTGTGTGTGTGGTGTTGTGTTGTGTGTGTGGTTGTGTGTGGTGTGGTCGTGTGTGTGTGAGTTGGTTGGTGTGTGTGGTGTGTTTGTGTGGTGTCGTGATGATGTGGTGTGTGTGGTGTGGGTGTGTGGTTGGTGTGGTGGGTGTGGTGTGTGTGGTTGCGTGTGTGTGTGTGGTGGTTGGTGTGGTGTGTTTGTGGATGTGTTGATGTGGTGGTTGGTGTGGTGTGGTGTGTTGTTGTGGTGGTGTGTGCGTGTGCGTTGTGTGGTGTGGTGTGGTGTGGTGTGTTGTGTGTGTGTGTGGTGTGATGTGGTGTACGGGGCGCGCCGCGCGCGGCGCCGCTTCCGCGCCGCCTGTCTGGGCCGCTGAAGTCACCGGCCCCCCCACAGCGCGCTCGCCAGAACCCCGAGCGCAGGTACACGGGGCGGGCGCGTCATCCACACGAGGGAAGTGACGCTGCACTTTGCGGAATGCTCGCGTCACCTCGGCTTCGATTTTTAATACGCCCTCCCCCTCAAAACACGTCCCCCCACTAAGGCGAATCGGCATGCAGCATAAATATGCGCGTGTCCAAATCCACACACTCCCAGGCACTTCTCGTCTCTATGTGGCGGTAATGGGTTCGCACTCCCTTGCGATGGTAGAACTCGTACAAAGGAGAAGAATCCGGCACAATCTTTTGCAATCTTTGAAATATATCTACATGTAAACTTTTATTACATAGCATACGTACTCTTTGAAATTACATAACGATCACTGCACGGAGAAGTCAGTCGGAGTGCGGATTCCGGAAGACATGCGGCTTCACACAGATTTCTTAAAATGGATACCTTAAAAATATTTCAATGCTGTCTTTATTCAACAACGTGGAACTTCAGTTTGATATAACTTTCAGACTACAATATTTAGGTCTAACACAACTTTAGTTCGGTGCCTTAAAAAGTAAGTTTTCGGAAAGCGACGTACTTGAATAACGACGGTACATTTATACTCGATCACAACAAAACTGCCTCTCTAAGAAGAATCTGTAAATCTCAGCTCTTTCCTACTTCTCCGCTTAACGGTATCTTATGCAAAGACTCTTTAATGCAAAGACTCAACCTTCATTACATGACCACGTAGTATGACCCGGTTGGTACGCAGTGGTGAGATTATCCTCGTACGTTAAAATCATCCAGAATTCAAGAAACGGGTGCAGTGTGCACGGAACAGCGACGGTGAAATCATTGAACGCCATAATAACGCGCCACACGTGGCGCTATTACCACGGTTGCTCTCGCTCACGTTCGCCATCCTGGTACTCGCGGAGGTGTCTCAGGGCATCAACTGATAGCACTGTAGTACCTCTGACCGAAAGTCAGGGAACCTAGGATTCGAATACAGAGGGTGGCAGGATTTTTGACACTTGCTAGATAGTTAGATCGAATTCAGCCGCTCATTGGAGGACTTTTGGCGGCTGCTCTGATCGGTAGTCTTCCGTGTTTTCTCCGATCAACAAGGGAAAGCCGGAGCAGTCCCTAACAAACGGGCGTAGGACCGCGCGCGATCTTTCCTTCCTCAACCTTGTTCTATCCCCGCCTCTTAGTTACACACAGTCGCATGCTCTACCTTATCACGTTTGTCGGGAGTTTAGAGCTTATCCCAGCTGGTGGGAGACACCTGGTTGGAAAAAAATCCCCGAAAGCCAACGCAGGTCGGCGCCGGATCTCGCCAGCCAACGGAAAAAGATCGCCACTTCCAGCGATAAAAGCAAGCACCGCACTTACGGGAATAGTGACATCAACCGTTGACGCGACCGGTATCCCTAATCCACCAATCGTCGCCGCCGCCGCCGCCTTGGCGGCCGCTCACCGGAGCGTTTCCTGGTGACACGCGGCTGACG
>BOPP01000086.1:1246700-1269416 GCA_017312745.1 Gryllus bimaculatus | reverse complement strand
CCCCGCTTCACCAGCTTCCCCGCTCCGCTCCGCCCCGCCCCCGCCACGCCTCCGCTCCCGCGGCGTCGCACAGGCACACACGCGCGCCCGCGCCGGAAAAAGGGAAAGAGAAAAACGCGTCGAGCCCGCTAATATCCATGTGTGGAGGCGACGAAAGCTTCGAAAAAACTCACATGTGGAGACGGCCGGTCGGGTAGTAAAGGTTGTAAGCAGAAAAGCTGGACGGATGGACATATTTATTTGTGTATTTAACAACAAATAGATAATATGTTTAAAACTCAACATATGTAGTATTATAGTCACTACATCTACACCAAGTTTTCTACGGCTACGGAATCCCTAGGTTCTTTCTTTTGTCATACATATATGAAATATGAATAAAGATAAACAACATTTTTGGCAACATTTGGTAACAAGAATTGTTACTTATACAAATAAATGACAATTTAACGTTAAATTTTAATGATTCAAATTGGCAGTCCACTACGCAAGATCAGACAATTTTTCCACGTTAATAAAATATCAGGTGAGACCACTGAAATAACTAACATTTCAAAATATTAATTATGTAAAAGTTGATATAATCCAAAACGCAAGCATTAAAAAGTGAGAAATCAACAAGACGTTGAACAATAACGAAAGATCCATTCTAAGCGTACATTAACTTTATTAAACGTCAAAGGGTAGCGAGAGATGTTAGGGCATTCTGGAATGAACGAGGAAGGTGCGAGTAAGAGCGAGATGGAAGAACCTCCAAGGCTGCTCTCACGGTACGCAAGTGCACTAAAGGAATGTTGGCTAGCAATGCGAAGGCGCATGCACGCACGTACACATGACACAAACATGCATCGTTATTGTCGTTCCAAGATAACGTATCGGCGAGTTTACTAACTGATCGCCGCGGCGAAGGAAGCCAGATAGGGAGCAAAAATTACACAACGAGCAAACAGACCGGCGAACAAATAAGCTTGCCGGTAAACATCCACAATACGAGCATTTAAGACCTTCGCTAGCATTCTCGGATAGCTTTCGCATCCGCCGCTTTGAAGCCACCGTCAACACACCACCGGTTATTCACCCGCCTGCTTACGCCTCTGGTTTACGCTTGTTTGTCACGAACGATAACGTTCAAACGCTCAGTTCATTAGCTCAGAAGCGTACTAGCTCCTGTTCGCGAGCGCAAACAACAACGCGGATCTAAGCAACTCGTGGACGAAGAACCGTTGTACTTGCGTCGGGCGCAGAGTGGTCATTATTGTTTATGAATTCGAGTAATCGAAATTGCTGCTCTTGAGTAACCGCTTGCGTCGTCTCTGAAGCGGTTCTTCAACTCGTCTCCTCAAGAACGCTTCACACTCGCAACAAAGAGAACGACGAGTGCTCTTAGCGGTTTACGTTACCTACACAATTACATGTTATCCAACACATCTCCTTTGGTCACATCGGTCATATATAACTAAAACACTTGTCTTCTCTGTTCTTTGCAGAATACAAATGAGAACGCTCTCGTTCAACAAATCTTTATGAATGGTATTCAAGCCAATGCCGGAATTGCTTTGGTCTTGAAAACGGTACGAAGACCTCCGAGAAGGTTACGAGACAAAACAAAGTGCACTGATGTTACTAAATAGACTTCAGCGTGTAATTACAATAAGTAACTTTACTTGCTTAACTACTACTTTTGCTAATCTAACTTCATTTGTATTCATTTAGATTTTCCACTTTTTCTCCGCCCTCCGTTTCTGTCTACTTCCGTATTTATTAGAAGAAATTATAAGTAAGTCTCCCGTGAACAAGTCACAAAAACCAAACCGCAAGCGAAAGACGTTGCATGGCTTGGCACTTCGCAACACACTAATGTGCTCATTAAACATACACGTCCCCAGGATATGGTAATGGCAGTTAGTCATCGTGCTTATATCCTTTTTTAACGGGAACATGTTTACACGTAAGTCATATTTCAAGCGAACGTCATTCAACTTTCATTCGAACGATATTGGCACAGGCTCTCGTCACATTGCCAGATGGCATGAAAATGTATACCCAACATTGCGCAAGGCTACCTTTGCATATTGCCAGATACAATTAAAAATCACAACCCTATAGTCCGCATACGAATACATTGATAAATATCTCATGCAACACTCGCGGGAGCAGTTACACAAATGTTTTCAGTTTTTCTATTTTTGATAAAATATGTTTTGTTGGCACAAAAACCAACTGAACATTTCGACATTAGACACTCGACATTAACCAAGAAAAAAAAATCTACACAATATGGGATTCACGCATCCTGACCTGACACGCCGCAGGCCGGGGTTTCGCTGGGACGCAGAGCCCCTACGACCAGTACGCTCATCCCCAGTAGCTTGCGCCGAATTTAATTTGGCCCCGTACGCTGCACATCCACCGAGCACGGGGAGGATCGATCCCACGACCTTTGCTCCATGGCACTGGCACAGTAGAACGGGGCCGCGGAAGCTGGCATAAACTTCCACGCCCCCGCACCCCCCCCTCCTCGCTGGCGTGAAATCGATACGCACGGCGGATCCACTGGGGCAGCCGCGGCGCTGGCCTGCCACTCCTGAGTAGGGAGAGCACGTCCCGGCCACTCACGCAGGATTTGTGGTGGACAACACGGACCCAGAGGGGCATTTCCACACACTCCATCACTTCATTTGTTCTCTTTTACTCTCACGCGAACGAGATCTCAGACGTTTCTCCCGCAGTGACTTGCTACGAAGGGTCAGGGTGGATGGAGTCTAGACATCCCGAACGCAACTACGAAATGCACTGTCAGAAATTACATTTAATTTAATGTGGATTAATATACAACTGTACATGCAATGCGAAAGTACAACGCAAAAGTATATGAAAGTAATTATCGTGAACGCACATCAAATTTAATGTACACGTGCAGTAAATTTAATGAACACATACAATAAATTTAATGTACGTGTGTACATTAAATTTAATGTGCTTACATAATTACTTTCATGTACTTTTACATTAAAATTAATGCAGAAATTTCTAACTGTGTACTAGATTTTTATGAATAAAATATGTGTCGGTTGGCAATTTAAATTGAACTGAAGAAAAAGGTGAACAGTTTTAAGAGTGTAAAGAGCAAAAGTGATACAGTTTACTCTAGCTCGAGTGATACTCTATACCCGTGTATGGTCCGTTCAAATCAGCAGACGATTATTTGACAGGTTCTAAAACAGATGAGAAACGCCGAAGACCGCATCGCTCTGCGAAATGTATTCTTCCGCCAGCCATGTGGACCGGACCGCCAGCAATTGATGTTTCAAAAATGCCATGTCAGTACGTGTAGGTAGACATTAGGGATAATTTTCACGAGTGACTGACTTTGAATATCGTCACTAAAAGGAATATTAAAACAATGAAAATAAATGTAAACGAAAACCAAATAAGAATATGTACGAGTGTGAATTAAGTAGAACGGATTATGAACGGACAGGCCATAAATACAGAATTTCAAAGTGTCCACATTGTTGAGTTTCACAATGCTTTGAATTACAGCAGCAATAGAATAAATTTTTAATCACAGAGATATGCATGAATCAATTTCTCAAAAAGTAAATAGTAAAGTGTATTTTGCATTCTAGCTACGTAATCACACTGATATCACGCGAACATTCTCAAGTTGGCGGAATGACTAGTACAAAAGGGAGTAAGACGGCCCAAGCACAAGTTAGCCAACGTTTGTGCAAGAAATATGTATCATTTCTACGTACAATCACCGACCACACCCCGCAAGTGGGTTTGGCATCAACGCGTGTCGAAAAAATCGCACACCCGACCGAACAGAGGCCCCCGCGCGGACGACAGCGCTTTCTCGTTATCCGTCCCTCGGCGTCGGCGTCGCCTCCGCAAACCCCGACCCTCGCACGTGGACGCTTCCCGCCTGGCGCACTCTTCCTCCGGCGAAGGCCAGATGCTCAACTCGCGGCGGGTGGAGGAGGGGGATCGAGCGCATCCACTTCCGCCGCGAGACGTGCGAGAACGCGGCCGAGCCTCGGCAGACTGCAACCTGTGCGCGCCCTTCCCCTCCCCTTCCCCTTCACAGCTGCCGATGCCCAGGCGGCGCAGTTGAAGTCGAGTCGACGGGCTTCCGAAACAATCTGTGCAGGGGATCTCTTTATCATGCTACGTCCGCAGACGAGGATGATCAAACTTCGTAGGGACTCCAAGCAAAAATAACAGCCTCATCCTCTTATTTACTCAGGCATAATTTGATAGGAAAATAGATTTTCAATTTGATAAAGGGGAGAAAGTTTATGATTGGATTGCAACTTATAATCATTACAATTCAATTTTGTAACATCAGTCTTTCTTCGGTTCTCTACCTAATGCATTTTCTTAAAGGAATTGTTTGTCAGGAGCTAAAGGCTAAATAAAATCGTTAAAAGCGGCGTATGTACGTCGGGAGATAATGCTTTGTACAACGAGCGACTAAATCATTAATATGCTTCGAATATAACATTCCTAAATAATAAAAGTTTCTAGTCTGGAAATGAGCACCGTTAATAACAGAATTTCACCCAATATGCAAACAACCTACACCACCAAATCAACCATGCGACTGCAAAAGACCGTTTTCTCCCGTCAACATGTCACAAAGCAAAAAAATTCTAACACCACGCAAAATTAATTGCTTATTGATATCGATAATATTTCGAGAAGTTTCGAATGTCCCGACACGCAGCTTTCAATAATAGTCAATTATCTATTTATTGATGAACGGGCAATGTATTAGCCTTACATCGTGCCACGCGCGTATCAGCGGCGGCAGCGCAGGTTCGGCAATGGCAGGTAAGGAGCCGCCTTCCCAGCGCGAAGCAGGTGAGGAGGCCACGAGGAGGAGGAGGAGGCGGCGGCGGCGGCGGCGGCATCGCTGTCGATGTGAAAGTGCACTCCCTTTCCTCCCGGCCCACGGCCGCTCCGCGCAAGAGCAATCCGCCCGGTTCCGATGCGCCCGCCCCGCNNNNCCCGCCTCCCCCTCCCCCTTTCCCCTCACCGCACCGCGTTCGTGACGCTGCTGCGGACCGGGAAGAGCGAAAGACCCTCCCCGCGAGGCGAAAGGACGGGCCGGGAGGGGGGCTAACAGGCAGTAGAGACGCAGGGATTCTTTTAATATGCCAGTCTCCGCGGCAGGATTTCATGGGACATCTTCCCTCCCATTTTTCTTGCGACTCATTCTTCATACCACATCGCCTTCGTCACGTTAATTTCAACCACTCCCCCATAATCTCGATCATCACTCCCTGCACATCGACATTTCAGTTTGCGATGTTACCGGAGTCGAATCAAATCGGTGAATCGGATATCAAAAACGATTCTACTCTACTCTATCGTCGTGTAATACATAGGCAGTCACCATCTTGTTAAACACATGCGGCACTAAAATGCCGGTTATCGGCAGTACTATGAAACCAGCAAGAAATCACTCTTTCAATGAAAGAAATTAGCAAAATTCCTTGATTTTATTTCTGAGCGGAATAAACGGAAGTATGTAAATTATTCAGATGAAACACGAGAATTTATACTCTCAATTATTTGCCTACTTCTAGGCTGCAGTGCCCTAGTCATTCAATTCAGTTCATCGTCTCCGTTCATGCCTTTTCAACCGCATACATGAGAATACATTCATACATGAGATGTACCTTTGAATGTGAAGTGAAGTCCACATCACTTCCCTTATTTTCAACCATTTATCGCAACCAAACGCATCACGAAATTCCGTCTGGTTTCGCGAGTATCGACACTCCGCGGTTATTGGTTTCGATCCCGACGTCAATATTGCAACACGTCTCGCCGCGTAGGCCCGCGCCCGTTTTCCGATTCGCGGGGCGTCCGGCGCGACGCGGAAGGGAAGACGGAGGGGGAGCGCGCCACCGGGCAGGCCGCCAACCGCCTCCACCGAAAATTCCCCCGGCTTCCCACCCATTTTTTTTTCTTTCCTTTTCGCGACGACGCCGATGCTCCGTCTTTTTCTTTCTGCGCGTAACCGGTCCACGGCACACGTAGCGTCTGCGCTGAGAGAAAGTGTTCGTATGCTATTTAATGAGTGCGTACGCCAATAAAAGGACGCTCAAGCCATACTGACACGGGAAAGTTGCGAATCAGTTTGATTTACAACTGCGGGACTTCCAAATCGGCGAATGCATATTTTTATTTACACATTTCATAGTTGGTGAAACTTCACTGCTTCCTTCCTGAAAATGCGTACTACAATTAAGTAGTTTTCAAATATATTCATTTTCTTTCTATATCATATTGAAAGGAATGGTGCTAAACAGCACGTATTTTCTCGGCCCCTTCTTTCACGAAACTTTACTCAAGAAGTACTCAATATTTTCGAAAAAATGAGCATGACCTTGTGTCAAAATCTATCTTTTATTTAATTTAGCAATTTTCCTGCCGAAAATTCGCCGTTTCTTCGCGCAGCATTACATAACTTTCTCTCTACTGCATAAGCGTTTGTAAGAAAGTAAAAATGAACGAGCCCAGGATGTTTGAAAGAAATACTATAATACCTTACGAAACAATTAAATAGGAGTTCTTGTCCTCAGGTACAATTACAATGCCAAAGACGTAGAGTGAATATTAATAATAGGCCTAAAACATTGCATCCAATTAAAAGTCCGTTAAAAGCCAATTAAACATGGCTCGTCGGCTCCTTTATATTTCCTTTCAGTTAAATGAGATTTTATACACTAGTAAGATGCAATTGTATTCTAAAGAAATTAAACGGTGTTCGCCAACGTTGTACGTTATCACCGCAACTATTCCGACGGTACCAAACAATGACGGTCTAATGATCTAAAGATCAACGTCATGAACATTCTGAATCAGTTAAAATGCCATACATACTAAACTGAAAACAGAATAAAAATTCCTGAATCCGTCAATTTTCCTTTAGTGCTTTGCGTTTTCTCGACTGTTTTCTCAGGCATGCACACGACCATCTGCAATATCCCCGCTGAAACGCACCGCACTGCGTTCGCGCGCCGGCACTTTCGCAACGTCGTCAGCGCATTTAAGCGTCCTCCCCCGGCTTGCAGAGCACCGCGCTCGCCTACCAAAAGGCTTTGCACGTGGGCCGGGCGACGGGGCCTAAGTCCTTCACCCTTGGACCAGGCTGCTTCTTACCTGTCGCCGTCGTCGCCAGGGGCGCCGCGCCGCTGCGACCGGCTGAGCGGGTGGGTGGGTGGTGTCGCAACCGGCGCGCGTTATGCATCAGTTGACCTAGCGCCAAAACGTTATTCTGAGATGCTGGAGGAAACGCGAAAAAAGGTATCGCGCCGCCCGCAGGGAGAGCGTAACAACGTTTCTTCGAAAAAATCGATTCTTTTGGTCTCTTTCTTTAAGTAATTTATTTTGTTATTTGATTTGTTCATTCATTTATTTCCAATCATCATCATAATTATTATTATTATTATTATTATTATTATTATTATTATTATTATTATTATTATTATTAGCTTCAACTCTTCTTTGTCCTTTTATTTTGTTATATCCTGACATTCTTTCTGAAACGTTAAAAAATAAAGCAATAAACCATCTTAACACTCGAAAAACAATGGAGATACGATGAAAGCCCCCTTCGGTAATGGGGTAACAAAACGGGCACTACACAAACATTTGTATACAAAAAATACATCGCGACATTCCTCATGAAATCAGAATGTCAGATGTGTCAGTTCTTATCGTTTAATGTGCCGAACGAGTCGCTGCGATGACGAATCGATTCCCTCTCCCGGGAAAACGGATAACGACCAACGTTACCCCACAAATCGACATGGAATCTTCAATACGTTTACATCTTTGCGTGTAGCAGCAAGATGGTGTCCTCATTCTCGCCATGAAAGCTTGGCAACAGCGAATCCAGAAACGTTAACTTATTAGCGAGTAGGATTAGCGTCATTTGCAACACCTGTCCTACTTCCGGAAAGGAGAACACACATTGTCCCCGAACGGATTTCTAACCAATTTGAGTGATGGCTTCGTCAGCCACTCTGCATTCACCAATTACTTCTACACCCGTGATTAGATAAAATTGTTTTTACAATTCTAATTACTAATTCTTTCAAACCCACAATATTGATCTTGTGTAGGATACAAAACAAACATGTAATTATAATATCGCAAAGTATTGAAATTGTAAGTGCAACTGAAGGGTGAAACCCCATGGCACAGAGTAAAGGTTTGAATTTGAGGGGAGAAAATATTTACGTAGTCAAATGTGTATTTATCCAACATTAAATTCGTAAGCCAATCGCTAGTTTCAGTTCATAACAGAGTTCGTGTGATTGTCGCTGATAATCATCAAGAGAGGCATTTGTAACAGAAGCATTTGCAACACAGCATTTGCAACAGCAAAGCAAATTTCGCGTCACACTGAAGGGGTAATCTGAACGAAATAAAAAGTACATCTTTCCATCCTGTACATCATTCCAGCAGACTTACTGAAAAGAAAGACGATTTTCGATTACGATTAAGGAAAAGATGCGCAGCGGAGAAACATGCAATGGGAATTTGTTTCCTAATAATGCATCGCAAACATATCAAGAATATTCCTATCTTTCTGAAGCGGACCCATTACCTTTAAATGACATTTATTGGAATGTTTGCCGCAAGAAAAGATGGGCAAATGCGATAATAAGAGTCTAGAATTGTCTCGCGACCAGACTCTTGCTTCAATGTCTCCAGAATATGACCTATTAACTACTGCATCTCTGAACTCCTTGGATGCGATTTTGTTAACTCTTATCTTTCTCAAACTTAATTATTCTCGAAGCGTATGCGGAACATAATTACATACCATTTCCTATTGGATCGTATCAGAATTTCGAGATGCAATATTCTCCGAGAATGGTACGGAATAGACCGTTAAAAGCAAGACAAAAAACAATGAATGTGGACTGGGACAAAAAAGTTCTCCACAAAAGTCTGTGAACAGAAAGGATACAACGAATAATTTGAAGCTGTTTATTACAAAGAATGTCTGCAACGTCCACCGTAAAGGCTTCGTACAGTAGAAAGTCGACGCAGAGGATTGCGAAGATATTAGTCACGTGTTTGCTCTGGCCGTAGACCACCCACGGGCTAAGAATAATACTTTTGCAATAGCAGCAGCACAGACAGTCCCAACAACGCATTTGCATGTTCTGCTCTCCGCAACTTAAAACACGCGTACGAAAGTACATAAAACGCCTTTCGAATTAATTTTACAGAAAACGTGAGACCTAGAGAATGAAGCACAAAATCTCACCTGTCATGACGAACTGACTTGAAAGAATTTCACTCATCAGTCTTTGGCCGAACTTCAAAATGAATGCATTTGCATTCTCTCGCCATACTCATTGTAATGTTGCGTCGGGAAGCGGTAAGTTTTGGACAGAATACCCCGTTTTGTGGACTCTTATAAGAAAAAGTGAATAAATCTTGTTCATAAAAGTAATAAATTACTTCCTTTACGACCGCCATCCGTCGATGGTGAACGCTAAATTGATGTTTCTCGATATAAGTGGCCGCATTCCCGGCCTTGCAATTTTGAATAGAGTATTTTGATTTTTGGAGGTATGCTACATGAAGCCTTAATTTTCAAAATTTTCTCTAAAATGGCTACACATTTTTTTAAATGATTTTTTCGACGGAAAGTGCAAAGCATGCTTTAAATATGGTGCTACTAATTTCCGTTGAAGTTTTCTTAATGTGTGTTCTTCAAAGATATGCTTTTAAAATAAGGCATTGCCGTTCTCAAACTGAAACTGCCGGTCTCATTTTCGTCGAACACTTTGAATTTTCAAAACTGGCAAAAGATACACATAAATGCGAGAAAGTATGTACTGTTTTACAACCCATGTCACATTGGATATGAAAGACGAATGTACTCTGAAATACCGACTCGTGTAATGATATACATAATGAAGACGTAAGTACAACAGGTAATGACGGTAGGTCACTAAAATGATTCCATCTCGATATTTCAACCTTTCACATTAACATGCTTCAAAAGTTCGATAAGTAAACGTAAGTAAACATAAGTGTGGCAAATGGGAGAAAATTATAAAGAACAGAAGAAATGATCTCCGTTGGAACTACTTGCCACCAGCTCATGCGGTAGAATGAATAGGCAACCGCTCCAAACCTCAACGAAACATTTCCACGCAATTCAAATAGTAATTGTAGGATTTGTGCCTCTGTTCGTGAAAAAACATTCACTAAACGTGTAAGTTTAGTAATATTGCTTCTTAATATTTTAGGATGATACAGAATAGCGAACTTTGCCAATAAAGATTATAAATAAAAAGGGATTGCATTCTATTATAGAAAATTTAATTCAGTGTAATATCTCAGTGTACGAATAAGTATGGGATAACTAGATTACATTTTTGGTATCAGTGTACACTGATTATATGTATGTTCAGACAAACTTTATTCTCAAATGCCATTCAGTCCACTTTAAAAATGTGTTCTCCCAACACTTCCTCTCACAAAAATAATGCATTTTCACACCCTTTAAAATGTATTACAAAACATATTTTCGCACCCCATTTCGCACGTATAGGAATGCCCGTGAATGAAGGTTCACAGAGGTGAGAGCATTTCAGACTGCAACAGTACCCTCTTCATAAAAATAGCTTTCTTTCCTCGCAGAATGGGGAAATATTATTCTTTTTCGATGAAGAACTTGTAAATACAAATTCGTGTAACGCTTCTAATAAAACATTTTAGGAAACAAGTTTCTATTCATGCTGAGACTCAATTCATTCATCAACTTGGCTATTAAAATTACAGAAGAGAACAAAAGACAATGAAATTTAAATATTACAGTTACGTAATCAGAATTCCATGTCTATCACATTCATATCTGTCGCAAATCACTACATATCACATTATTATAAACGAATGCGGCTTAAATGAAATGTACGTCTTGTGGCCAGAATTGCTTCACAATAGAATCAGAATATTACGCACCTCACGTGACTGCAAGTATTGCGAGGTCTGACGTCATAGCAGTGAGAAAGATTGTGGGAGAAGCATGGGAATATCGCTAAGAGCGTGTCAACGTTTTCACAATGCAGCAAGTTGCAATTGTCAAATCTTTCGCCTCTGATACCTACATTACGTTATCAACGCTTTTTAATGAGTTCTAGGATTCTTTTTAGATGGAAAGTAAGTCGTATAAAAATATAATCTCGAGAAATTCTTGAAGGACGTTTTCCAATTTGATCGCCGTTCTTTTACCCCTTTATATCGAGTCAAGAAAATTTTACATTACTGAAATCTTTGAGGAATAACAATTCTCGTTTACTGACTAACATGTACCGTGTAATTAGCATCGGGAAGCGATTTTTCTCTCATCCCTTATCGGGTCTCACTAGTAGGATTCGACTCACTTTCGAGAGAACATAGAGAACGAATATTTATGGCATTGCAATCGCAATAATGGGTACAACGGGTAAATTTCGTACACGTTAAATGTTAAACACGCCAGAATACAGTTTCGAGATTAATGAAGCCTTTGAATTTGGAGGAGGGCGCGTCTAACCTTTGCGAACGCTACAATCTCAAGAGCGTTTTCAAAAGAAACACCATGAATTTAATTAATGCAGTGAGTAATGAAGCACGTTAATATAGAAACGTAGTATTACAAATTTGTTTAAAAACATTTTCTTAGCCTTTTTGCAATCAATCCATCCATCCATCCAATTTTGATACAGTGACAATAATAACCAACTGGATTATTTAACGTTAAAAACTGTATGTGACGTATGGGGAAGAAGTGCACTCAGTGAACGTTTTCTCGGGTTCCACATCGCTATCCCAGCTCTTTTACTATAAGAAGTTGCAATCTGGATATATACTGCAACTAGCATTTTTTTAAATTATAGTGAATGTTCGTTCCCGTTAAATTTGCATAGGTATAAGCGCTAAATTTTGCTTTCCTACCTTATCGTGTTTCACATGAAGAAATCAACTCGCTTCCGAGAAAACATACGATGATTACAGAAATGCTGACAAAATAACCAAATTCTTCACTGACACTCAAAAGAGCACAAGCTATGTATGCAGAGAGTGAGAAATTGCATTTACTAAACGTGTCCACACAATGAAGCCACATTTAGTTTACAATCATACTCATGCCCCTGTTAAAATATTTCCGCGTAATCAAATTGCGAATAAGATCAATATGAACAAAACAGTATTTAGACCAGCCACATCCTTCTGCAGAGCTGACCAGGTTGTGTTAACTAGATGCACAATAGGAAACAGCAAGCTCACACACGCCCATCTGATCACTGGGAAAGCGGCTGTTGTGTGTTATGCGTGTAATGTTTCTATGCATATTAATCATTTATTTCTGTGCCCCAGGTTTGAGGCCGACCAAACGAGACATGGTTGTCAATAACGACTTGGCAAAAGTACTAAGGGACAAAGAACAATGCAGTCGGTTTCTCAATTTTTTGAAGGGCGTAAATGTGTAAAGGTATATATAAAAAAATGTATAAACTGACCAATATTCTGATATGAACGTTCCCTCCCAACGTGTCATAAAACACAATGCACAAAAATAATGTTATTGTGAAGATGTCGCTAATAACCTTTGTAGTTGATGCGACATAAAATAAATAAACAAACAGTATTTAGAAATGAAAGTACAGAAACCATTTCAGAATGTCATCACTTTCTTTTTTTTTATTAGTAAACGCGACGGGTGATTACAAGCTTGTTGGGTTGAAATCTTCATACAAATAAAGAGGAACAACGTGCCATGAAGACTCGCTCTACAACAAAAAGTTAGGCAGATAAGATCCACACGGCAGTGGCATCTCTCTACTGAGAAGGCCGAGTAATTTTGCGGATATCGACAGAGAAAAATGAATAGCACGGCCGCTTACATTTACAAAGGCATAAGTTCTGGGACTCCTATCTAACAAAAGTCTCCATTGGATTAAGAGGACGTGCTCGCGACCTCTGTTCACGGTTTTGTTCCCCTTCCCCCGGCGCATCCGCCCTGTCCACGTTCCGCCAGAGGGGCTGCCGGGCCACAGACCGAACGCGAAACGCACGATCCATTTTCCTCCTGGGGGAGGCAGTCAGTGCCCTGGCTTGAGCTGGTGATAATTATATTAACCCACTCACCCACAAACACTTCAATCGAATATAAAGATACACATATATTACTAATTTTATAAACTAAGTTTTGCCTGTTCCCATTATTGTTTGTCGAGTTGACAAAACCGCAAACGTATCACTCTACAACTGGCAAAAGCCGTAAAAGTCATAAAATTTATAAATAAAAATGGATTTCAAATAATGTAAATTGCACTCTTTCGTAAGAAAATGACTTCAAATAATTAGGAAAATCTTAAATACTTGAAGACATTATCGTTCAACTTAAAACGTAATTTTAGTAAATCATTCAAAGTTTACACTTTTAATTTAAGTTTTCAATTGGTGCCGTCAGGGGTGGCTTGCATCACCATTTACATCTGCGCCAGGAGGGCATACCTGCCGACGCGGAGCACGTTCCCAACCTGCACCGACACGATGCGAATTTTGTTCCACGTGCCAGAAATTTTAATCAAGTCGTACTGCAAGTGCATTCTGATCACGCTTAGGTCTCATGTTCGAACATAATAAATGTGAGGTTGTATATTTTAGCTATTGTCAGGCAGTGTCGTCGAAATTATACGCAAGAGTAAGGAACAGACCAATTTTTTCTATGTCCTTATTCAATAGAGAATGGATGGGGAGGGAGGCGTGAAATAAGGGAATCACTAATTTCAATTTTAGATTTTAATCTGTACAAAGAAAAATGAAGGCATTTTAACTATATTTATTACACAAACAGTACAAAAATCTTTATCATATGCGGGATAAATGTACAAGCCATAATATTACTTTGTTGACACTATTTGTGTTAAACGTTACGAATAAACAATTACAAACATATTGTCAAAATTGTATTTGCATTTCACGCTGGCGCGCCATAGATATCTACAACAAATTCGATATTTTGATCAGGTTTTGGTCCAGTTTCCCTGATTTATTTCGCAAATGTTGAGATGGCTCCTTATTTTCTCTTCTGGACATAAAAGTAGCTTCACTTCGTGCACATTTTGCTGAACTACCCTTTCCTCCAGTGGTGGTAGTGGTAGGAGTAGAGCTGGGGGTGAAGTTTTCTTCTTGGCAATACAGAGGAATCAAATCTGCAGTCTATAATCTGAGTTCGTTTGCCGATGCAAATAAGTTTCCTATAACTCCGGAACGAACATGTCTAGTTTCTACAAATGTTGATAATCACACAGTTTTTTGATTTTTTTCAATTTAATTATTCATTTTTTTAACTTTGATTCTTTCAACTATTTTTTGACTCTTTCAACTATTTAGAATTCAAATGTTGGGAAGACTTTCTGGAACTCAAGTGAACGTGCGCAGTTGATTTTCTCCTCCATACGTCACATACAGTTTCTACTTTTTTTGACTAAATAAATCAAATCAGTATTACTATTGTCAAAAGTATATTAAAATAGTTTTACAACTCTACTCGTAAAAACATCAAGAGTAAATTACTTTGATTGATATCGTTTTTTTCTTTACCGTTTACCTTGAAAGTTTTAAGTTATGGACATGAACAATATATTTTCTATAGTAGCTCAAATTACACAAAATGTCATTGCACACGCTACAAATAACTGCATAGAGAAGGTTACTTTTGAAGTCATTATACACGCAAAATTCTTCTTCATAATAAAGCACCAAGTGGGCAGGACACTGCACCTACATTTTACCCCTAACAAATACATCAACATTTCACATAATTTGTGCAATTTAAAAAATCGCATGCATTTATGACGTTATAAGATCTGCACTCTTATGCTATAATTTACTTAACACTAAATGGAATTATCTTACGATAATTTAACGTCACAGTTCGTTCAGAAAACGGAAACTACGCACCAAATTTTACAACATTCAAATCATATTTCAAAAGCGAAGCCGCCGGCTTTCTCGCAAAAGGCAGTAAAGAGCATTTCGTCAACGCCCACACGATGGACGCCGACGCGCGGGGCTGCTGCTTCCGTCGCCCGTCGCGCCGAACAGCAAAGAGCACTTCATACGAAACTCGTTACCGGTGGCCACAAGTCAGGGGACGCGCAGGCGCTCCGCCGCCCAGCTGCCGCCCGCAGCCCCGCGCAGTAGCACCAGCCGCCCCCGCGCACAAGCTCCTTCCGCGACCGCCGGCCAATATCCGGATCTCGCACGTTGCCGCTTGCGCCCCATCTCCCCGGCCGAAATCGCGGTTTCACTCGTACAGTCAACCATTATCCGCACGCGCTCACAGTTATCAACTGTGTACACGCGTCCTGATTTCTGAACGTCACTACAATGTGTTCCAAAACAACCGACAGTATGTGTCGGTTTCAATGGTTCTACATGCTCGTATTCCATAAAGTTGTACGTTAATGGTACGTGGAAATTACAATTCGTCAATTGTATAAGAAAACTAAATTTGCCCCAAGATTTTTTGATGCCCTCCTATGCGCCCAGACGGTTTCTAGGGTACACTTTGAACTCCAATAGTCATTTACGTATAACACGTAAAAAAGGTCAAACGAATGAAATGTTAATGTTGACGCAATTTTTACGCAAAAGACCATCTCGGACGGCTAGCGTTCATTTTTTTCGAATTCACGAGTAAAATTAGTTTCGGCATCGTTCGTAATATGGGTCACAGCAGCCAAGTTGGTTCATGACGCCCCAGTGTTTTGGTTCTTCTCTTGTGCCCAATGATTTATTTACATTGAGGCACGTGTACTCGAAGTAAAACATTCCAAAAAACAAATAGTGAACAGAAGTACTACAACCCACGCATGCGTGCTAAAAAATAATTAAAATTGATAAAAATTGCATTTTAATACCTGCGAAGTTACATTGCACATATTTTGTCTCCTAATCCGCGCGAAACCTGATTATCTTTGGTTTGGTCGATTTCCGCAAATTTGATAATTAAGAAAATAAATTTAAAAAAGACAATTTCTTTCTTGCTCAAAATCATTATCAATTTTCCATTTCTTTTAGAGGTTCCAAACAGGCAGTTGCTCCTGGAGTGCAGGCTCTCACAGCCCATTTTACGACTGAACTCTCTTCACTGCTAATTGAAATTATTGATGTAATTTTGACTAGACGTTCTTTGCCTAAACACCAAATTGTGAGGTAGTCTGGTGCTTAATCCACAGATTACGATATCATTGTATACCCCAATTGCATGTTCAGTTTAAGCTCCGTGAAATTGGATTTGGCCATTTGTGAAGGTGCGCGGTGCACTGTGCAGGGACTAATCTCGCACGACAGCGTCTTTCAAGACGTGGGCCGGCCGACAGCCACGTCAGGGGCAGTTCGCAGCGCCCTCTGGATGCACTTCCGAAGCTTCAGGCCGCGGCACAGCTGCTCACGACTTCTCAGCCGGAGCACAATTGTTCTGCGGGCGAAGGGTAAACAAGGATATTTATATCCGGGTGAATAAATGCTCGAGGAGATGAGTGGATGAGAGAAAATACGGTTATTCGTTTATCGTGTTATTTATATCGTATTACTTGCCAAGTTATTCCGCATTTGCGTAACGTCGATGTCTTTGATTGTGCACAATAAAAGCAGAACACCTGATAGTATGTTTACTTTTTTTTCATAAACATTACAATCTAGTCTTATAGACTAAGAAGCAATTGTCTTTTGACCTAAAGTACTATGAAATAAAATGTATGTTTACTGATTTCCAAATTCGCATGATGGTTTCTTAAAGGAATAATCGAGGAAATAAGGATTAATCCACTACAAATTTGTTCGTCGGATGTAAATAAAATCACTCGTTCGGAAATCCGGTTCAAAAGTTTTTTCTTATGGTACTAAGTGCAACAAACAGACTACAGAAAAAAAATCGACCAACCAATTACATCACTTAAGCCAAACATTATTTAAAATGAATTAGGGACGAAATTATAAGGAATAAGAGATCAAGAAGCGAGAGGCCGACAGACGAAAAAGTAGGAAGATTAGAAAGTATCTGAAGATTGGGAAGCGAATGCGCGCATGAAGAGGCGAACAGAAAAATTGAACACTGAGTTGAAATTGTGAAGCGGAGACTTGCTTGTGAGAAAACCGAGGCCATAGACACGAAAGGTCACTTTAGAGGACGAATAGGAGAGGAAATCACAGAGTCATTAATAGAACTACACTGTAAAGGGGAACACGGCGGTACCTCGTGCAGTCCGCTAATATCAATAGAAGAGGCGCCCTTAGAAATTCATGGAACTGCTCTTTATTTATGATGATTTACCGTGCCTGAGCCAGAGCTCATACTCCCGACGGCGAATGACGTAGTGAATTAATGATAACGATGATGCTGCGGTGAATGACGATGGGGCGATGGAGAGGTAGGAAAGCCAAGCGCGGCCCCGTTACCTCCTTCGCAAATTGCATGAAGAATGAGTGCCACTGGAACGCAGGTATCCCCCCCCCCCCTAAGGAACAGTACTTTCGGCAATAATATCAGCAGAGCAACCACAAGCCACTAAGGCCGTACAAGGCATGCTCGCGAAATATGCATTGTAAGCAAGTCGCCATCTATTTTTAGGCACTACTTCCCTGGTTCATAGTTATACAATGTCTAGTTCCACCTTTTCCTTAACATTTTCTTTACGATGTTTTGAAATAAGAGAGAATGGTGCAGAGCAAGTTAACCAACGTGATTGAATGCTGCTGATTATGCCAATAGGTAGCGCGAAAAGGGCAATGACAACTGGAAATGTTTTCAGCCACTTATAAGGTTAAAATTAATTGCTTACCAAGTGTGGATAGTCACAAAATGACTTCCGGCTTTTGGGTAATAAACTGGAGGAAACTGAGATTCACTGGAGGAAAAGTTAGACAATACTTCTCTAATGAGTCGTTATATATTTCATTACATTGTAAGAGCATTGGAACACGCTGAATTTAAATGATAATAATTACATATAAAATTTTCCCGTGACTTTTTATTAATACATAAAATTATATTACTGAACATCAGTACGCACTGCATTACAAGATGTATCTCGCCATGCAGAACTTCTTCGCATTTACCCTGAAAAAGGTCACAATACCCAAAACAAAAGTAGTGTAAGTTTGATTTTAACTCTCAAATAATATCCTCACTGACGAATTTGTTACATACACTTATATAAATCTAAATGGTACAAATTGCGAGTACGTTGTAAGTCAGATGTACATGACTTAATATGACAAACGTTTTAAAGAATGTGTTGTATTTGAACCATTGTTTAAATGAGGCTCCCTGAATCACCGGGCATGCAAGAGAAGCTTAATGATGATTAATACTAAATTATTCAGTCCATGTGGCTTTTCCAGAAAAAATCTATTTTTGCATAGAAATCTAGAACAATTTTCTACAATGATATTTCGGAATTCAAATTTGTCCACATTGATGCATTGCATCGTATTCAAATACACAGACATTTCCAACGCAATTTCCTTCCCGCCAAGGATCATAGCACAAGGCGCAACATCCAGTCTTCTTTTTGTCCACTCGCGCATTCCGAAACCGAAGACGAACATCAGTCACAGCGCTTCAGCCATTCTTCTCAGAAACGGCGATCCCATATGCATGACCCGAGAGGCTGAGAAAACGAACGCGCCAAGCAGATGTACATTTCTAATGAAGCGGGTCGCGACTTCCGCGGCACGGGGCAGTTATCCGGCGCGACTGCGGCACCGAGGACACATCCCCTATGCCATACATTAACACATGCCCGAAGGTGACATTTGCAAAAGATCCAGGATTCACGGCGCATGGAAAGCGGAGCGGACAGGAAATCCGCCCGACGGCCGCCCAACAAAACAACTCCCCCCGCCGCGCGCCCCTGTCCACCGGACGGCCCCCCTCCCCCCCCCCCCCCGGGCCGCTGCATTTTTGACGATCGCGTCCGTCACGCGTCACCGGGCGAGAAGGCGGTCGACGCGGAGGGGAGAGGTAATGAGGAAAATTTCGCGCCTCCGGTATGGACATCGATGATATCAACCCGGTCATCCTCGTCCACATCCGCCCAGGTGGCCACGCCCCATCGCTAACCAATGCACTATTCGCGCTGCTGCTTCTAAAACTGGACTGTCGAAAAAAGATCCACTGCGGTTGCGCTAAAATGTTGCCTGAAAATGCATCCTCGCATCGATGTGACTGGAAGCCCTAGGAGCAGGATTACGCCAAATGCATACGGTGCCAATTGTATGACAAGTACAACCGAAGTGCAGTTCCAATTGCGCTTTCCCGGCCCAAACGCGGCGGACGGGTGGGAGCAAAAGATGCTGAAGGGAGGGGACACCTCCAAAACCCTCCATCTCACCCAAGGATTGTACTATGCGGTACATTTATAGTGCCCTGTAGTGACAGCGACTACGAATTAGAGAACTGATATTTGGGATTGTAGTAGAATTACGAAATGAACGACGATTCGCATGATATATGATATCTCGTGGATTGTCTTGCTCTTCCAAGTCCACGACTGCGCCCAACGCAGAATTCGAACTATCAACACTACTGTACAGCGATTTCAGTTCCCGTCGTGTCACAGAACATCACTAAACATACAACAAGAAAACCATAGGGTATGAGCCTTCATGAGGGTCTCCGGCGCTCACACGCGCCGAAGCTGTCAGCGCACGTCAAGGTTTATTCGGGCAAGATTTTCTTTCTTATGTTGTTGACGCCTAGTAAATAGAAAGACACGTTGTAGAAAAAAATCATCATTGCAGGTGATCCATAAGAAATCGATTTTCAGCTTTACTCTTCTACGTACAACAGCTCAAATCTCGGTCACATGTCGTGGGTCAAATGGAGAGTAATCAATCAAAAACCCATCAATCATCCCCACTCAATATGTGATGGACAAAATGGATATTCGTGATTGGGCCTGCGCAGATTCGCCGTTCCATTTGCTATTAATTTTCATTTAAGTCACTAACTTGTTCGTGTTTCCGTACAAAGTCCTAGAAAATATAAGTACTTACTTACAATTCTCTCCAAAAAAATTATACCATTCCCATATGGTATCCTACTTCTAGTAAAATAATTAGAAGTACATCAATGATTACCTTTATTCAATATTACTCATTATGTTGAACTTTCCATCTTCGTGACATCGCTTAACTTTTTAGGCAACTTTCTTTCACCACAGACAAGTTTCGCAGCAAACCTCCACGTCTCCTCAGATCCAGAGAAGGAGGATGTTGAAGGCGGAGTTAACCTACCACTAAACCAGGTACAATAAAGAAGACACTCCAGACAACCCTAATAATAATAGCGTTAAATGTGATGTCAACGTCAAAAACATTTAACGGAAACAAGACGTTCGCCAATTCCAAATGCAATAAACTGTAGTCCGTTGAGCAGCGGTTGCGAATTACAGGGAGGATTTGTGCACGTCTCTGTATGCGATCGGGGCGTCGGGGCGCAGCAGTGGAAGGGGCAGAGGGGAGGAGGGCGGCCCCGGCCAGCCAAGCCGGTTGTCAAGTAAGAGGGCGTGTCGCCCGCCGGGAGAGAGGAGGCTAGGGAGCGCAGTCGGTCACACGATCTGCCTACGCCAGCTCCGCCTCTCGATCCTCCCTCTCCCAGCACGCCTATACAGAACAATACAGCTGGGAAAAAATTTTCCACTACTATTAAGCTCAATTACGCTCGAGTTAAAAGAAGTATTAGATTGACATGAATGCAGAAGACTGATTTGCCCATTGAAGTCGGTTTCAAGTCCGTCAGAGCGTAGCATTAAAGAGGCTTCAATGGAAACTCGACGGACACACATAGAACATACTTTTTCTCACGCTCACAGGTTGAATATTGTTTTTTTTTTTATTTTTCATAAAATAGTGTAACCAACATGCGACACTGTGTAGCTGTGCGACTGTGTAAGCACCATTAACTTAGGCATTATTTCACGGATATAAAAATCTTAGTTGGAGGGGAGGAAAAAATTAAGTCTGTGAAATATATGCGAAAACTTGCTCTTGCCTTTTCAAACACGTTTCACCTCAGTTTCAAACCACTACTCTGAAAAAAAAATACTTTTCAGCATTTATTATTATGTTTTTCGACCTTTTAAATACTTATTGCTTTAATCATCTGTTAGCACATTCTGTGAAAATAACAGAATAAAAGTTATATTGATGTCGAATACTTCTACACTGTTATTTTCCGAATTTTCCGAAGAACGATAATCTTTCTACTTAGAGTTTGTAAACGAACCACCTCTTTTTAACCACCTCTTGGCAATCTCTTAATTAGTTATGTGCTAATAGTGAAGGTTCCTTGGCCATTACGAAGAACATGATACTTAATTTGCATTCCCCAACGAGAATACACGTTACAAACGGTCAACGTCCAAGACGAGCTGTCGTGGTAGCTACTTCTGAGTCTTCATATCGCCGGATAAACTAGCTTTCTTCTGAAGATTATGATAGGCTAGTTATATCCGCGCTACATCTCGGAAAGCACACTAATTTACGTTATTTGCAGCAGAAATCTACAGATCATCGATATAGTCTACAAAATATCACACTAACAAAACTGTAAAAAATTAGCACTAGGAAATTGTACAGGGGATTCATAAAGTAGTGTCATTCGAAACGAGACTTTCAATTACTGGGCAGGGCTAAACCAGGGTGCAAATTATTGGAGCGAGAAGGAGTCGTCAGCAGGAGTTGGTTAAAAGGCACCACATCCTGTGCAGCTTGATCGTACATGTAGCCGAATTTCTGGGTGGGTGTGCCAGGCGGTCAGCAAAAACCTCAACTCAACCGTATCGGGAGGTGGCAAACACCATCATATTGGCGGGCATTATCAGTTCAAGGCTGTGGAAAATTGTGATGACTTGAGAGCAGACAAATTCAGAAATGAATACAGAAATGCGCACGTGAATACAGAAACATTTCACAAAATTCTGCTGAGATTATGCGTGAATGCAGGACTATCTCGCAAATTACTTCTAATTAAAAACTGAAAGTGTTGACGTAAAACAGAATAAGTATTTAGCGATTGGCAATCCACGAATGAAATACGGCAGGTCAACATGCTTAAATTCAATGAACCGTTAAAAAATGGCACACAAAATATATGAACAAAAGAATGAAGCTTTTTAGAAAATAGTGGTCGATAAACAAAACAATGGGTTTATGGATGTAATTTTAATCACAAATTCTGTATCTATAATCCCACAACATTCATTGATAACGACGATCAGTAACTTGCTTTTTATTACAATCCATATCTGAAGCTATTCACAAAAGTACTTTTCTTTCTAACCTAAATTAGGTAATCCACATATACCACCGCACATCGCTGATTCGACTGACCTATAACTTCAATTCGGTTTCTTATTGAAGGCATGAATTCTGAGCGAGACAGAACAACGCCCATGCTTCTCAAGAGCGCCACCCTCATTCCGTATGGCCGTAGTCGGCACTCGACGGCGAACGCGTCTGTTTCGAGATATGATGACGATGGAATGAGCGGTGAGTTCGGGTGCTCCTTGGTACTCCACGGAGAGCGCGCCAGACACGGGGCGGTTTCTGGTAGGAGGAGCGCGGGCAGTGGCCTGCGGGCTGGCTGGCGGGCGGCGCGGCGAAGGGGTG
>BOPP01000086.1:1173173-1230352 GCA_017312745.1 Gryllus bimaculatus | reverse complement strand
GTGGAAGGTCGGCATCTGGCTGGCGCGCCATGGCGGTGGGGCCGGACAAAGGCAGCCAATCAGCTGCAGCGGCAACGCGTGGCGCCCAGGCCGTTCTCTCGCGCGCCCGTTCGGTTTGGGCAGCGCCGCCGACGCGCGAGCGCGCGCGCGGATCCACGCACATGGCTGCGCGTCTACGCACGCGGATATTCGCGGAGGAGAGTGGAAACTTGGAATGGATACTTACGTCCTGCGCCAACCTGTTGCGCGGACGATCACTTGAGCGCGGAAGACAGTTATTCCATTGCCGCCACAGTATCATACAAATGTTACGAAGCGTAATCGAACAAGTTAAGTATATTTAGTTTGTCCTGGATCCTACACCCTCAAAATGTTCTCAAATGACAATAATGAATGAATAATGAAAAATGTATTTTTTAATATAATTTTTTCACAACATGGCGTAGCTTATGTTGTCTTTCAAATAATAAATTTTATTGCATCGAATAAAGTGCAAAAAAATAACTTCGTCCAAATTTTACTACAATAATAATAATAATAATAATAATAATAATAATAATAATAATAATAATAATAATAATAATAATAAACGGATCTTTGGCTCTTACTTCATATTATTTTTTAATAACTGAAAGAAATAACGCTTTATTACGAAATTGTAAATCTAAATGTAAAATACTCGAATATTAACTGTATGAATGCGAATAATGTCCCAAAATTAATAATATTATTTTGGATAAATTTTGTAAACAATCCATAATAATAGAAAATGCTCATTTTTAAAGAAAACATAAATTGAGTTTTCTTGCGCATAGAATGTATTTTTCTTTAAGGCAGATTTCCTTAAACCAACTCATGAACATTAAATTTAAAATAAAGTAATTCCAATTATGAAATACTCAATTTCTTCATCGTATCCTTGTCATGGGTGTAAACCACACCGACCGCAGTTCTGTGAAAAATTAAAGAAAAACTTTTCAGACAGAAGCACTTAATAGCTGGAATAAGCTATAATTCTTGAAGACGCCGCATCAAATTCTAGAGTTCTTCAAGTTTTACTTGCGTTGCTACCTCGATCCACCACCTTTGATCAACGCCCCACTGCTTCCATATCTCGATTGTTCCCCTTCTCAAAGGGGCGACGATGAAACTTGTTCTATCCCTAGTCTGCGTTGTTAATCCTCCGGAGGACCATGTATTATTTTGTATTTCTCAAGCGCTCCAAGTGCGAATGGATCCGCAACGCTTCATCAATTTGTTTGCAAACAATGCACAACTTACAAAACAAAGAAATAAACCCAAGAAAATAATAGTACTGGCGTATATTACAATAAAAGTTTGGGTTTGAAACACGAAAATTGTAATTGTCTATATCTCAACAAATCCCAATAGATATCTAATGTATAATGGTGTGTGGATGTTACTGTCATCTTGTCATCTGATAATTCTAAGTAAATGATATGACAGAACTTCCTGTGACCATAGAACGTCTCATTCATTCCATGATCTCGTATATTCCACTTCTCGTGATGTAAACACTACACGTCTTTTGTGAGAACGAAAAAACAAATCATCTAAAAATGTCATGAACGTAGAGGCACAAACATGATTAATCCATGTCTATGTTCCTGAGATAATAAAACGTTTTTGAGCTATTCTCGGTACAAATGGGTCATCGGTTAACCACACATCGGCGCACGCATTCTACAATTGAGCAACAACAAAAAATATGTGGGTTCAAGCACAAACTAATTTTTGGAACAATACTATTTCGAAATTCAGTCACCAGTATTTTGAATTACATCTTAAAATATACCTTGTAACACTGAAAAATGCAATGTTTCCTACTCTAAACTGATGAATTTGACTCTTTCTGGCGAAAAAAACATTAAAAATAATTTATATAGAAGCTCTTCTCCATTGCAGCAATTAATATTAAAAATGTACGCTAAAGAGAATGAAGAAAATGTATCACACGATATTAGTTACTGATCAACGTGAATATAGTTATCACTAGGTACTGCATATCTTTGTTACTACGGTTCATACTTTTTAACTTTACGTCTGCCGCATGTGATCTTAATCATATTCTCAGAGGTCATTTCATTGTCCAGTCCTCTTCTCTCATGGTCACGTCTCTCAAGTGTGAAGGAGCAGATGGAAAGCGCATAGTCTCAGATGGTGTTCGGAGTTCCCTACTTTCAGTTCAAGGCAATACGAGACAAAGGACCACTTATCGGGGTGCATTCCAAAGAGACAAATTAGAGTGTAATGTAGACTGGACACATTTGTTTCTTGGCAGAAAGGTGTTCTGAAACGTTTCAGATAATATCTATGGAATTCTAAAGAGTGCATGTGCGTTGATTCCTACCAATTCCGACGAGAGTTTTTATCAAGCGGGACAGTAGGGAAGAGCGGGGATGGTTGGCACTCGGGGTCTCACGTCGGCCAGCAGCAGTCATCAGCCCTAGCTCTGTCACGCGCCCCGCGCACGGTAACGAACTTCCCACATAAGTCTCGGTGCGATGAGAGATACGATGGTGGAACCCTCATCTCAAGTATATTTTAGAGCTTGAAGAGTAATATTTTCGTAGTTTATTACCTTCTGTATAATTGATGGTGATTTTGATTCTCTCTTTTTTAGCTGATGCCTTCACCCAAGATCTTGATTTACATATATCCGGGTTTTTAACTTTGAGTTACTTTGTCACCTTTCTGGCCATCTTTAATAAAAAAAATACCGTTCAGGGTTCGTTGGTAATCTTCAATTGAAGTTGTTGGCCTAGTGTGAACCAGCCTCATCCTCAGTCTGACAGTCATCTCCACAAAATAAAACAATTTTTATTGACATATTCATTCTCATCTAGACACTAGTTGTGGTCACAGTTAGGAAATTTTCGTATTTTTCTGGATGTTATTAAGCTACAATATTAAATATGTTATGTAAAACTCAATAGGCAATACCTCTTTCTAAACAGATATCTTCCTTAGAAAAAGGGAAAGTTTTAATTTGCATTTTTTTGATTAATTTATTTCTAAAACACTGATTTTGTCCCAGTGGAGGCCATATAAAAATTTCAATACTTTTTTAATGGTCAGGTACTCGACTCCGTCATCACCAATTGATATTCTACTCCCTGAACATCTTTGACTTTAAACAAGTCCAAAAAGTATCATTCAAGTTACATTATTGTAATGCCAATATTAATACGATTTTTTCGCTTTTTCTTCAAGCATAAAATATGGGAAATATAAATGATTTTCTTTATAGTCCTCACTAATAGAAGGCACAAACTCAACGTTCTGTTTGAAATCAGTGTGAAACTTTCAATTCTTAATTTCCACATTTTGTGCTTGAAGTGGTCACTATTGACGCAGAGGACACTACTGGTTGCCCTACTATCACCATTTTGATAAAATAAAATATCATGGCATTTCTGACACTTTCAGAAGCAGATACATGCCATTTAAAAAAGTACCGACATTTTTACTTTTTTGCCTTACGAATACTTCGGGGGCTCGTGATTCGGCCCATTGCACAGCAATGCAATGGACTTGCTGTGTGGGCACTCTCGTCGTAGATAGAATGACACGAGCATCTGAGGCCGATTATGCGTATCGTGTAGTGGCCCTAACACATCGCGTGGTGGGAAATCAGTCTCACGGAGAAGGGTTGCCGTCTTGTCTTTTCTCTTATGAAAAGGACGACTTGTACATAGTTTATGATGCGACATATAATACGTACTGTAGCGGGGGCGCCTCTAGATCCCTTTTTCCTTCGCAATGAAACATTTCCCCCCTAATTTATTGTATAATATATATTCCTGGTTTATTTCAATTCCTGATTTTCGTCACTTTTTAAGCTGACAAACTCGGGAATTGATGCATGACATTTTGTGAAGTTGCTGTCCAAAGCATTTGACTAATCTGTTTATGGTTCAACAAAACCAATTGTATTTTATTTATTGTATTATCAAATTTATTAGTGGTAAAATAAGTGATTTGTAAACAAAAAAGTTAAGTAGAAAACAGCGCTCATTGGGGGGACGGAAGGGCACTGAAATTTAGGTGCCCCCTCTTGTTTTAGGCTACACATGCCTGTGGATTCCGAGGGTTTAAACACGGGGTTCACAATTCCAACAGAAAAAAATCTGAAACAACATACGTAGTTACAATCGTCTAAGATATTAATGTCATAACTGTCTACGAAACATCATTGGAAAAATAGCTATAATTATATAAATTATAAGAACTTGTGCGTATTTTAAGCAATATTTGTTACATAAAGCAGATATATCAACAGCACTTCTGATTGTATTAAACTATTATTCTTTCTTTTTGTTGAAAATGTAGTACCGATAACTTTCTCATTGTTCCTTAATTGCGTTAAGTTCCTTTTTTTCGTTTTTTTCAATAGACGTTAAGATGTATGGAGCTGCCCAGTTGCTTAATTATTAACACACAAAAATATTTAAAGGATCGGACATCATTCATCCGTCATAATTCCAGCCACCAATTGAAAGTCATAAATGATCATTCGTGTACGATAGACACTCGATAGGCTACGCCTCGCAAATTCGATACTCAAAATGAAATGAACACTTATTGTGCTTAAAAACTATTTGAACGCACAATCAAACGTTAAACAAGTTCCCTCGTACGTTCACGCTCGTCTTACTGCAGAGTTGAACGTTGAACACGATACAGCTTTTTTGTCACACGTATGGGGCACACTGTTTGCCGATCAGCAGGAGACAAGAAAATCCAATCTTACAGATAGTCAAACATGGTAATCGAACGCTCAAGTCAAAAATGAGAAACTGTCAAGGCTAAAGAGGGTACGTTTTCAATCTAATAATCTCATTATTCTTTGATTACTCAAATCTGTTCCCTAATAATCTTCGATACATGCATAACCTACGATACATGCAGTGAACAGAATATATACAAACATATATAACTCAGAAATATGGTACAGGGTTGGTACAATTTCTGGGATTCCCTTAAGGGGTCGTCCATAAATTACGTAACGCTAAAGAGGGGGGAGGGGGTTTGAGGCAATGTTATGCTACGTTACTTAGGGTTAGGGAAGTATTATGTGCTACATAAAATTGACTTATTTTTACATTTTCCGACATTTGCTGAAATAGTTCCTTTTTAGAGTGCTGCACTAAAACATTAAAACGTTCACTAATTTATTGTTTTAAAAACATAAATTAAAGTTATGGAAACCTTATTTCCACAATTTTTATTGAATCTTCAAAATTACGAAAAAAAGATGATACGTACAAAAAACTGATCAGTGGTATATTGTAGACTGCATTTAAATTGGCGCAGTAGACTCCGGCTCGTGTCTCATCCACGACGGCGCGTGTGTGGCTTGTGGGCAAAAAGTTGCTCGCCCATGCGTCCTTCCTTCACTAAAAACTTTCTCCAATGTTATTATCGGGTGTAACCAGCATTGAGAACTACGAGTAATTTCGTAATATCTACTTTAATTATCATTAATTTTTAAATACAACCCAAGTAAAATAATACAAATTGTATTTACTGTGCTATATTTCATTTCCACTTCTTGCATTTGCAAGGTGGAGGGTGTTGTCGTAAGCGTACACATAATCGTTTCTGGGGGGCCCAAGTGCGCGTTACGGGTGCGTTGCAGGGGGAGAGGGGGTATTAAAAATACTCCGAATTTGCGTTACGTAATTTATGTGCGCTGGCGGACAGACGAGTTCCTTCTCCCTACGTTCCCACTACGTCTTCTCCCTAGTCCTCCCGCTTCACTTCCCAATCATTGTCCCCATCATCCCTATCGCTGCAGGGTCCCTCCGCCACGAGTGGATCGCCGACCCCACTCAGCAAGAACCCACGCGGTGCATCGGAACGTCGCGTCGCTGCGTCAACCCAACAATTGATCACGTTTTCTGCTGGAAAACCCCTTTCACGGCAAATATATATATTCATTAACACTTCATTGTACTGAAATTTAAAAAAAAAATTCTGTTCTTACAGAATTCTATAGGTTTCACTGAACCACTAAGGCGTCACTGATGTGTTACGAAAAGAAAACAATATGGACGAAAGGCACAGCTCGCACGGAATTGAGCTGCTTTTAATAGTCGATGTTCTATTATTTTGCAACACTCACCATTGGGAAGAAGCCGCAATTGATATGCATCAATTCACCAAAGAAATCAGACGCAACTCACCTGAAAAAGAAAGAAAACATATTACTATTACGATCAAACACCAAGCACCAAATATCCCATAGAAAACCACAATGGTGAATAGTCTTTTAGCATTTAAGTATGGGGAATTATATCGCGTGAGCCAAACGCAGACGTAGCATACAATGGAAGTTAGTTAACAAATAGAAATGTTGCAAGCCATTTCTGTTATTTTACCAAATAACGGTGACAAAAAATATAATCCAACTGAAATGACATTGAATTATAGCTGCAACAGCACATAGTTTCCCGCGTTTATTGTAAGGGCTACGCAATATTATTCTACCACATGAACCTGAAAAAGTGTTTCCAACCATCAATTATTTATTCACAATGACATTTGCACTAACGTCCATGGAACTAACTCGCTATGCACTTTACATCTACACCACGCTGTCCCTGGGTCGTACTCACTTCGGCAGATCCTTAAAAATGTTTCAAAATTTGAATGTTAAATGAATTTAACTTTCGTCATTTGCTTTATTCATTAAAAAAATGCAAAGAAAATATGTAGCAGTTTTTGAGATTTTTTGGAATCAACTCCATTAACGTTAAACAGAAATTACGCGAAAATTATTCATTTAAAAAAAATTACATGACCTTTTTTAAAGATCTGATATCTTAGAACAGAATTCGTTTAAGGCAAAAATCTCTATTTTCAATACTTACTTTCCGTACTTCAATACGTACTTTTGCGATGTTAAATTTTTGCAATTTTCGAAAATACGAAACGTATGCCGGAAATGGTGACTTGACAGGCACAATTACGCGAAAATACTTACATTTTCTAAAAATTGTATATGACCTTATGTCACAATTTGCCTCAAAATAGCATATTTCACGAAAAAATCGTCTCTATTTTCAATAACGTCTCTGTAGGAAAACGCCGAAAAAATGTTAACACCATTTTCGAAAAATTAGACTTCAACGAAAATGAGAACTGCGCTCTTTCAAAATGTCATTTATGCTATCCGTGGACTAAGCTTAATCAGAACATTTGGAGTGTTTTCGAAAAATTTCGAAAATGTTCTTGAGGCCTCTGTGATAAATACTCTCAAAAATTAAAAATGTTCGGCCAAACTCGTAGGTCATCCAGTTCTTCCAGATCAATCCAGGAATACCAACAAAATCGTCCGGACTGTGCTAGTGTTGACCATAAACAAAAAAGTTGCGCTGTAAATCGCTTTTTCAGTATCACAGACCCACAAAACGTGGATTCCAACAAATCAACATGTTCAAGGAAGAAATTCACTTCTTAGGAATAAGATTTATTCATTTTTACGTTATCACGGCCCGGCAATAAGATTATTTCAGTCGGCGATTTCAGCCGCACGATTACAATACTTTCTGTTTACTACTGACGTAGTAAGGTGACAAAGTAAGGCCAGCAGCGTGTTTCAAACAATTTAACAATGAATATTTCTTTTGCTTTGGCATCAGAAACATAGATTCCCGTACAAAGTGTTGTCTGTAATCTTTCAATGCCGTCAGTTTATCATAGTTCGTATAACACAGCCCTTTTATCATGGCAACTTTATACGCATTTACATGTGTTGAAGCTCTGTTGTAGACAATGGATTTCATTAATGTTGTTTGCGAAAAGCAAGTGACGTGCAATTCTGACGACAGGCTGGCGGAATAAGATTCGGATGTCTAAAATGGTGCGTGATTTTGGGATCACGCGCGATACCAGTCCGTCGTAATTTGCTCGATTCCGTCAATTCACATTTGCGATTTGTTCGTTTGTCTCGGGAAAAAAGTAAATTTTTCCGGTCATACTTGGAGCTATTTTATCACCGGAACCAGCGCATTTCTAATTCTCGAACAAACACTAAATGAATTTGTGTTTATCATGCACATCATTATCTTTAAGGGGAATGCAAATATGCAAAATCCGCTGTCTAATCATATTAAATATTGCTATCATCGAGCAGTTTAATTTGATCGATTTTATCACAAGTCATATCTGCTTCATGATTCGAAGACGGATCTCTGGTGGCAGTCCAAAGAATGTAGTTAAAAGCATGCGAAAATATGTTGACACTCTTATCATAAAAAATAAAATAAAATAAAATAAAATAAAATAAAATAAAATAAAATAAAATAAAATAAAATAAAACAAAATAAAACAAAATAAAATAAAATAAAATAAAATAAAATAAAATAAAATAAAATGAAATAAAATAAAAATACGGAATTGCAGATTCACATTGCAAGATGTTGAAATGAACATATATTACGAAGAGCCTCACCTTTCCTTATTTAAAGTTTAAGAATATCGGACTACCATTAATTGTAGAGCACAATACAGTAACAAAATAAGTCACGTCAGCCCCAGAAAGCCTCTCATTATTCGTAGACATTAATAGCTCAACTTTCGATGTATCTCATCTTGTTACTGCTCTAAGCCCTTCACAAATATGAACAAGATATTAACTACAAGTTCAGTCACACTTATTCTAAAATCGAGCTATTAATATTTGAGGAGGTCCATAAGAAAACGCAACATTTCCACGTTTCTTTTTTTATTATTATTATTATTTTTTATGAATACGTGTTCTGTATATTGAAATGTATCTACACCATCAGATAAAACTCTACAAAGTGCATTAATTCACGTATTATACCATGACAAATATTAAGAATCTAACCAAAGGGAAACATTTCCAATCCCGTGGATGATAACACAACAAAGACTTTTTTAAACCAAAACCACAATGTGACAAAAAAGAATTCATTGTTCACTGGTTATAGCGTTTTCTAATATGTTAATGACTATATTTCATACTACTCCTTGTTGTTTTTCGTAGGTCCTTGAAAAAGATAAACGCCATCATTACAAGTAAGAGCATGGAATATTTACGTTAACGAACTATAACGTACATGGATCGGTCTTGGTATTAAGAGCTTTGGCATTTCGTTTCATATACCGATTTCTAATAAAAGCAGGTAATAATTCGGCAACAAAGTAAATTCACTTTATTCTCGTCCATGGAGTATTTAAATATTTCTCGAGAACATTTTCTCTATAATCGGTCAACAAGACACATCTCAAGGCAAACTAAACGTAAAGTATTTATATGTTGGTTACAGCAGTCACTGGAAGAGTGCCGTTTAGTTTAGGATATGGGCAGAACAAAATCAATCCCTCTTTCGGGTGCACATTTTGATAGTTTTGATGCATTTTTTATTCACTTCAAATCAGCGATTGCATTGAAAATGAACAATATGCAATTAGCTGATGTTAAGGTAATAAAAGTTTTAGGTCTCTCAAATCAGTCAAACCTCAAATGGAATGTATACAACAGAATTAAACACTAAATTCAGTTAATGGTGTTACGCATTCAGAATTCTTTCAAATTCTGTCAGTTCCCGCCTGAGATATGGCATAATATTTTGAAAAAGTTCATCATGCAGTACCCAGACATTTAGATTGAAAAAGTATAGTATTCGAACAATGACAAAATGCCATCCGACTGATTCCTTCAATCCTCTCTTTATTGAGCTGGGATCTTACCATTGCCTGGCCTATTTATTTACGAATCTGTAATATTTGTAACTGACTTACTTAACGGTGGGAACATATTTTCATTCAATACTGATTTTTATAATTACGACACACGTCGTAGAAATCACCAAGTATCAGTATCAACAGCTCACTACCAGAAATCCACATACAATGTATGTACGTTACTTCACAACGCATTGCCAGTTGACATTTAACAAAGTCAAAACACAAATTTAAGGTAAAAGTAAAATCTATCCTGCTGCATAACTGCTTCTATACAATTAGAGACTATATCGATCATTTGGAAACGGAATTTATTTTAATAAAAAAGGTAAAATATGTACATATGTATGTATCTATTTGTTCCAAAATATGTAAGTAAAAACAGAAAACATGTAAAAAACGCTTATAGTTTCAAATTCCTCTATATGAGCATCTTACGAGCACAGAACATAATCGATCGGTCTTATCATGGGTTTGGTGAGAATGAAATTAAGTTCTTCCTTCACAGAAGTAATTGTACATTTGTTTCTTTCGTCATATAAAACACGTTCGCACTATATACACTGTTTACAAGATAGTGCTCAAGTGAATAGTGAGAGGAAGGGACTCCCCCCCCCCCGGCCTAGTCCAACAACACCACAAGACAGTCAACGAAGAATATTTGTTCGTTTTCTATTGCGTTACGCATGGGGTCTATGAAACATCAGCAAGAATGAGTGAGAGCTTAGGCTTCCGCGGCCGGTCTCCGGCTCTCCGGGAGACGCCGTGTCCAGGGCTCAGGGGCCAAAGTTTCGGTCGCCATTCTGCGACCTGCCTCAGGGCACAAATACAAACAGCAAGAATGAGGTCAGCTTCACATGTTCATTTGCTCATATTTGAAGCTGAACACGCGATTTTCAAGAAGCAAGGTGAGTTCATCAGAATAAGTTTGACAATTCATGAAGGACTGGTGGCAATAGAGACGCATTGCTTTGCTTTGTAAGATTTAAATATGATTCCAGTAAAATGTTATATTGCGAATTCACATCTTAAATGTTCAGTTTTAACATATAAATAAATTAAAATGTAACGAAATACGTAGTAATAGGTAAAATATGTAAGTATACCAAAATATGTAAAAATATGTAAAATAAAAATAGTTACATTTCATTCATAATGTCCTGTAAACTCTAAAAAATATTTTTGAGAGCAGCTATCTTGGTCCTGTAAATATATGTATTTACATGAAATCCGTTCTCTATTGATCATCAAAAAGAAAAATAAGTTTATTTTAACAAAACAGTGATATGTAATAAATAGTTTACATTAATACTGTATATTAAAGAAAGACTTAATATGCTTGTAACAAATAATGCACACGCGTCAACGACCCCCATCTCGATCAGGTTGTAACCCACTTTCCCTGATACATTGAGCAAATACTGAGGTGGCCCCTTCTTTTGCTTCTAGGCGTAAATGTAGCTTTACTATGCGCACGTTTTGTTGAACTCTCCTTTTACTTGCAGTGGTAGGAGTGGGGCTGAGTTACTATTTTGTTTGCAATGCAGAAAAATCAAATCTGCACTTTGTTTACCGTTGTAAGTACATTTTCTATGACTTGGGAACAAAAATGTCTAGTTTTTCAAATGTTTCTAATCTCGTGTTTTTTTAAATTTTATTTCCATTTAATTTGTTTCTTTTATTACAAAAACTTTCACTCATCTTTCAACTATTAATAGTTAAAATGATGGGACGGGATTCTGGAACTCAAGAAAACTTTTCTCCCATACGTCACATACATCTTTTTACTGTTTTTTGCCCAAGTCTAAATTGTGACGTCATGGATACTCACAGCGACCACAGACACAGAGCTTTCGTATAACAAATATATTTATTAACAAGAAAACAAAACAAATATATACACTTAATAATCTACTTACACCCTAGCTCTGATAGACCTACTATCCCCTGATCGCGGGAGCGATCCAAAACCCGATTGAAGATTGTTTTGATTGTGGCATTCGCCACTCCTACTTTTGAAGCGCGCACAAAGCCTAGCTTCCGTGACCGGACGTCACGCTGGGACACAAAGTCCGTTCTGGCGCACCAACGGCTGGTTTGCCTCGATCGCAGGAGCGATCTTATCCGATTGAGAATCGGCGTGAATCGTGGCACTCAACCACTCTTCACCTCGGAGCACGCACACAGCATCGCTCCCCCGTGACCGCAGTCACCCAAGGACATAAAGTCCGCAGGCTTCGTCAACTAATGACTCCCGCCTCGCGAGCCTGGCTCGCATATGCACCGTCTTGGCGCCAAGTTTTGTGCACACGCACGAGGTTCTCCCACTGTCTCCAGAACCTGCCTACTGGCTCCGTACACTCTGTTATATAGGCGAGGCCCACGTGACCTCCTACGTCACGCCACCCCCTCGCTTGTTATAACAGTGAAAAGCTTCTATAAGCCGGAAGACACCCAAAGCCTTGTGTCTCCCGTCTCCGCGTTCTTCCCTTTACGGAAAAACCCTTCTTCCTGTGGCGAGACTAATCCGCAACCAAGCGTCCCCAAATAGATGCCATGAGGCACGCTGGCTAATACGTTACAAAATCACATGGTTTTCCACACCATACGCAAAATGGTTTTCCAAAAAGTAGAACGCACACACATCAAGAATAAAATAACATACGCTCTTACAAGACAGCAATAAATTAAATATATTAACAAAACGTCCTCACGAATACCGCAATAACATAGTGTAGTACATTAGTATATGAAATATAATAGTTCTATATGAAACATATGAAAAATATAAAAAAGTTGACGCTCATAACTCAACATGTCAAGAGCAAATATCTAATGCCGGGAGAACGCTTCCTTGGAGCGTGACTGTCGCATGACGTCAGCCATGTAGTAAGCAGTGGCGCCATGAGTGAGAATTCATTCGCTACGCTCATTATGAGAATAAAACAACACATTTTTGAATTTTTGTGTCTAAATCGAAACTATTTCATGGTTTCCTACTGTCCCGAGCACCTGTGTATCTAACAAAACCAAAGACATCCTTCAGATGGCCGGAGGCACCGTAGTTCTCAATCAATTTCTGCGCGTATTGTAAATAACAACAACAATAACAACAACAACAACAACAACAACAACAATAATAATAATAATAATAATAATAATAATAATAATAATAATTTTATTCTTGTTAAAGCTCAGGGGATGAGGTCAGCTGTTCCGCCTGACCACAGAATGATCACTTATGAGAAACGTGAAACGTAAAAAAAGTTAATAATATATATTCAAAACTTTATACTAAATAAGGGCATAGTTTTAGATGAATCTGATAAATACAGTTTCTAAAATAAACCTGTATTTGTCTCCACTAGGTCAATTGCAGTGGCGAATTAGTTTGTTTTCTTGGCGCCTCATGTCGCATGAGATGGCAGATCACCGTCCATGAGTTATTACCTTCTAGAGACTTTATAGCAGCCCCAACGATGTAAGCCAACCCATCAGATGAAGGGACAGGCCGTACCGCCAAACACGCAGTCTCGTCATCTCGGAGACTCTGTGGATTAGGTCAAAAGGGTAAGATTGCAAGTAGTTTAGTAGACAAAATATGCTTAAAATTGTCTTAAGCAGTTATACACGAAGTTTCAACGTTTCCTCCCCGGACACCGGAATATCCCTCCTACATCCGGCTGATCTCGATTTGCTTTTTTTCAAGACACTCCTCAGCCTCCTAGTTTTCGACTTTCTGAGCGCATGGCACAATGATGTATGGATTCATTGGCCGCACCCTATTGTACACTGACCAACAGACGTCACCGGTTTTGAAGTGTTCTTACCCCTTGGAACCAAAACATTTGTAACATTGAGTGAGTTACAGATCTTGCCAGAGAAGGTAAGTATAGACTATAACGTATATTTTCAAGTATTCGAACTTTAATACAATTCTTCTTCTTTGGTCCTGATCTTCCACAGACGGAAGTTAGGTGACCCATCTAGATGGCTCACACAGTATTTTTCCATTCTTCTCTGTTCTCTGCCTTCCGCATGCCTCTTCCAGGCTCATACCAGTGAATGTTTTACATTGGTCTATCCTTCTCATGGCTGTTCTTCCTCGGCCTCTTTTTCCTTTGATACAATTAGGATTATCCTTATTATCACCCCCCCTCTCTCTCTCTCTCTCTCTCTCTCTCTCTCTCTCTCACACACACACACACACGAAGCAGAAAATTCAAAAGTGGCAATGATCGCAATAATAAAGTTAGAAAAGTTAGATTTTGTTCACCTGTCGGTTGGCCACCTCTTATTGAGGCACTGCAGTGACATCATTTGATGCCCTTAGCCACCTTTGCCGGCACAATAATCGGAAGTGAAACACCTTTACAACATCTATAGTTTTACGTGCGTCCTCCCCTCGGGCAGTCTCTGGGTCCGCGCCTTTTAACAACCGATGCATGTGAGTGGACAAAGGAAGGGGGTTGGCGGGATGCGAGGATGGGCACGCCATGCGTTTGGCTGCGCGACGTGACTTCCACCCGAAACGTCCACCTCATTGTCTCCCAATGGTAGGGTTTAACCGCTGGTTGGCCTTCGGCGTAGAAGAGGCCAAATGAGCAGCGCACGCACGGCCGCAATTTTGGATCCGAGTCCCCACACACAGCCACCGCACCGCATAACAGGAACCCGACTCGTACAGCAAATTCAAGGCTGAGTTACAGTTTTAAGGGGGGGGGGGGCTGAACGTCACGAATGGAAATACTTTATACCTCGTAAGTTCTTCAGTGAACATGATCCAGAACGTTAAATCACATGAAATGTATTAAAGCAGAAGCCTTAGATTCTGATTTATGTTTCTGTTTATGAAGAAGCGACAAATTAAATCTATTACGTTCATAAATTTAGCAATCAAATAGCTTGTCGGAACTGTTACAACTGAACCTGAACCTCTGACGGTATGACATATTATTGTTTCCTTTACACCATTTCCAATACGTCTTCATGTGATTGCGTCTAATGCATGACTTAGCAAACATTTTTCATTTGATAACACAGCGGCTGGTAATACGTAATGTGTAATGTTGACCATGTACTATAAACCAAATATATGTTGTTGTTTTTCTTTGGGGAATCATATTTCATTATACTAAAGATTAACAATTTTGTTGATCAAAACAGTATCTGAAGGTCAAGCAACGGTCCCGCATTCCGAACATCCCTAGGCCTCCAATAAACAATATTTGATTTAATTGTATTTGATTGATTTTCGCCAAAACAAGAAAAGTGTAGGTGACTAATGGATGAGAACGAACATTTTCTAGAGCTCCCTTTTAATAAACATAGTTAAATGATATGACACAGTACCAGTCGTAAAGCGCAGATTTGAAACCTAGAAAGTTTCGGTCTCGTGCAATAGGAAACATTTTCTTATAATTTTCGCAACGGTAGACGAACTTCCGATTAGATGTCACAGAAAATTTTGTCAAGAACCCTTAAATACATAACCAATTTAATAAATAAGCATAGGATCATGTATTTTCCCAAGTTCTAAAATAAACAATTTCGAATTTGCACTGATGTCTGATACATTTTATTAGAACTATTTCCATCCGGTGCCGATGATCCAACATTCTAGGTAAAAGTGATTTTATTCTTCATGTTCATCTATGCGACTATAATTACTACGTAAATTTAAGAGTTTTCTTCGAAAAATTAAAAATTACATATTAATAATTTCTACAGATAATATCTAGTCCACGTAATTCGCAAATTTTATCTCGCAGGTACATTACACTTTGAGTCATGTACGAAAAACAATCTTAAAAATGTTTGAGCTCTTAACAGATCAAAACAGTTCATATTTACCAGCGAGTTTACAAAATTACTTTTCTGATACCATTATCTAAAAATTGATGTCAATTTGTTTTCAAAATATTTTTTATTTCTTCGCTGATTCCTTTATTTTGTGTTTTACAAAACACCAATTCGAACATCGTAACACCAACCACAACACGTGTCAGGTTCGCTCAAGGAAAACTCCTCACAAGCCTTGTGCTTCAATGTACCGCCACTAGATGGCGCCACACACCAGAGCTTACTCTGCCCGAGCCACAACCTCGTGTTCACAGGTGGTGTAGGTGCGAGAACAGTTCTAGCAAATGTTGAACGTTAAAGTGGAATATGTCGATTGAGCAGGATACAGTGAGCCGTCAGGACTAAGCCCCCTTCAGTCAATATTTTCTAACAATTTAATCAATTTCTCCCGAACACAAATTTAGCACATCACTTCCAAACAAGTATTCCCATTATAAATGTACTTTTTATTTCAAAGTAACAAGTTTTTTATCATCTCAAAATATTAAGGCGTGGAGAAGGGGGAGGGGTCCAAACTGAAATTGATCCTCCTCTCCCCTGAACTTCACTCTTCTCTCTTTTTTTGGATCCACCCCTACTATTAAGATGAAGAAGAAACAAAAGTAAGCACCAACACTGCTAATTTTAGACCCTGTTTTCTTTAGACACTTCTTATCTGAAATACTTAACGTTTCGAAATTACACGTGAGTATGAACTACAGAAACTTTTGAGTTATCTCTTGTTGACCAGAATACCCAAGGGGTTTGATGATTATAAGGTAGGTTTAGGACATTTATTTACATTATTACTTTGCAATCATGCACCGCGAATGCCCTAATAGAATAATTGAATGAATACACATGATTAGTATGAGTATATCTTATCACGTAATCTGTTAATTAAAATAAATACATGTATATTAATACTGTGTGTTTTTAAGAATACAATCTTCTTAAATATTTGAAGATCAGCTGTTGTTCTATAATGGTGTATGAAAATATTAAAGTAAGAATTTCATTTTTTAACTCTATAATATATTTAGAATTTATCAAACTGTGACTGAGGATTTTGAATGATTATTCAAATCGTAAACAATATTTCAAGAGTGTGAATATCAATGTTTCTGCTTATGACAGCTAGTATCACAAAGGTCTGTTCACATTCCAACATTTTCTCAGCTGACACCCCAATTCATATAAATAAGTTCACTCGCATATACACAGATAAAATTCCATAGGAATTCATTTTAGGAACCTTTTATGAATGGTATGTTTAAAGGAAACCTAACGACGAAGAGTATCCAATTTTGGCACATTCAGACTGTACATTAGAGAGAGAGAGAGAGAGAGAGAGAGAGAGAGAGAGAGAGAGAGAGAAGGGTAGATAGATATAATCGCCATAAAATAACGAATAAAATGAAATGACACTAAAACGTAACATTAAAAACGTGTCAAAGATATCTTCGGGAGATTCCATTTCCTATAACAATTTAAAAATGGTTGTGAACAATAAATATGTTTCTAAGATTCTTGCTTAGAATTTTGGGGTTCAGAAATTTGGAAGCCAAGAAGAGCTGAATAAGAATTCCGAATAATCCCTGATTGACATTGAAATTAGTTAGCGTAGAATTAGTGCAGCACATATGAGCACTTCATAAAATATCTCCTTGATTACGAAAGGCAGCCCACACGTGTACCCTGACTTTATTTCAGCGAAATACACAAACATACAACTCGTAAACTTGCGTTAGCAAACAGTATGTGATATAGAAAGCTACATTTACTGTCGAGAAGCAAACAAAGAACTATATTAATTTTGCTTATAAATCGCTGAGGGAATGCGGCTCATCAAATGTGACTTCTTTTCAAACGATGAGCGGCTTACGAGCGTATTGTTCAGAGCACTTAAAAATAAAAATGCATGTATTACAAACTACGTGGTATATTGGTATGCTGGCGAGGTTTTGGCGACTGGCAGGCAATGAAGTATATTTCGATTAGAATCCAGAGTGGTACACTGATGTGTCGTGCCACCCGGTGTACGAACCTTAGTTAGTGGCTACTCCCAACTGTCCCAATTCGGTGGCGGGAATGGCTGGAGCGGTCTCAAGGATAGAGTTTGGAACCCACGTAAGGAATCGATATTCGCCCCATATGCCTGTGGAGTCTACGGTAAAGGCGAACAGCACGGTTAAGACGGATGCCCTGGAAATGGGCACCTTTCCGAAACTGTTTTTGGTGCGTTGCCTCGGCTACAATACAAAATTAAACGTTCCGGTCCTGAAACGTTGACGATTGGATCTCTACAAGTTGTTCATAATATTAACCTCGTAAATATTCATTGATAATTACGCAATATAACCAAGAACATGTTCTGTGTTGTTGTTTTTTACGTACGTCTCGTAAAAAGAACCACATGAAAGAAACAGAAGTTGAACAAACATTTTGGGAGAGAACACTCAATGTATCGACGCGCGCTGACCTCTAATTTCTTTTTGCCTTCTAGGGTGGTTGCCCAGCGACTTGCAGAAAACATACATATGCCGGGGAAACTTCACTCGTAATATATAATTAGTATATTCACTCATCAGATAAACAAGTTTATGTTGGAATTCTTTTCGCGAGAAACTGAACCTTCCAATGTGCGAAATCTCAACGATAAAAATTGTTTCAAAAGGAGGGGAAGAGATTTTTCATCGTAAAATGAAGAGGGAAAAAATCATTAATAACATTATGAGTTCAAACAAAACTTGAATGCGACAATTTTTACAACAGAAAATTTGTTACCTACGTAAATTGTCCAATATAATGTATAATGCAGAGATTAATCACATTAAATGGTATGTCAGGATAATTTGAATCACAGATGAGAAATGCTATTAAAAACGCCAAGATGCACACATGTCTTATTGGAAGGCATACATTCTTGTATGTAGTACATATTACGGGCAAACTACGTGTATCATCTGTGAGTATCATCTCTTCTTAATACGATTGAATGTAAACAAAACTTACAAATAACTGTTGATCAGAAGCTAACATGAAACATAAAAACAAACGAAGCGAGGGAGCTTCATAACATTAAATTTGCTTTCAACAGTCCGACGCCGCAGCCAATCACGAATGAGTGACAATGTTCCATTCGGGTGACAGAAGTGCCAACATTGGTACAGTACTTGACAAACGCAGAGACTATAAATAGATGGAGTTTCATGGATTTTTATTTACATTTTACGTGCAGACGTAAAAAATGTAAAAGAGGTTGAATTTCTTAATTACTGCGGCTAACTACACTGAGAACCAAAAACACGCTATATTTCGCTTATATCATTAATTTACTTTATTATTGTAACATTTGGTATTATTTGTAATCTTTTCTTTTGCCCTCTCGTGTAAATTCCGTTCTCATTTTTCTATTATTACCAAATCCTCCATCAAGCTCTCCCATCAAAGCGGCACACTTCTTCTATTGGGCTACCTCTAAAATACCCAATAAACATGATTTGTTGCAAAAATAATGCAGTCCTTTAGTGACCTAGGAATGAAAAACACAAGCGTAAAATTAAATGGCAATGTAGTCGATAATCTCAGGAAAAACAGTCGCGTACAGACGGATTACGAATCTATGTGGTGATCGTGGCGTTTTGAAGTCTACAGGACTTGAAAAAAGGGCAGTCGTTAATTAACTAGATGAACTGATCGAGATAACACGAATCCAACACTGAAACGTAAATACTATGTCCATATATTATGTACTACTACAATCCTTTAACAGTAGTTAATTTGAGAAAACGTCGGATAACATTCTCTCATCCATATGAGACAGAATCCATTTTCTCACAATGTATAGACAAGTGTGGAGGTGATGTTTGAATCTCAAGGCTTTCACCTATTCACAACATCTCATATCTGTCCTCCCAACTGCACAACGCACAAGCATGTGTTTTACTTTCTATCGCTGCATCAAATCCGGTCACTCAGGTTTGAAGGTTTGCCAAGGGGGGACGTGGTGAATCCTTCTCTCTAGAATGTGAGGAGTTTCAATACTAAATTCATCTTGATAAATTGGGATTCTTTCTCCAAGTGGTTTCGGATATTTCGCATGGATTGAATGGTATTATTTTCTAAAAGGGCTGACGATATATTTGAATATTGGATTAGTTGAGTAATTTAAATTGAGTAGCCAATAATTAGACATAGTTGTTTTCGCTGCAAGTCGACGGGGAGTAATGCTGCTACTACAATAAGGCAGTTGCTATGGCTTGACTTAAAGGTTCCTAAACGTATACGACACGCTGAATTCTTTATCTTCATCTTATTCATTCATCTTCACCATCATCTCTATTGTTTTGATTCCAGCACATAAAGGTATAGAAGGGAATGAAAAGCACACAAAGTGGCTAAAGAAGCAACTTCATTAAATAAATGAAATAATTATAAACGTTGTCATTGCCAACAATAGTTTTTATTATAAGAGCAAAAAATATTGTTGGCAATAACAACGTTTATAATTATTTCATGAAAAATGCCAACGATAACGCACCACAACACCTAGCAACTTCATTACCAGTAACGGACAAGAGTGTGAAGGGAGTTATCTCCGATATCAAACTATATCTTAAAAATATGGTAACGACACAGTGGAATGAAAAATGGCTTACTACCATCTGCAAACTTCACCTCGTAAGGAAATCCGTTATTGAACCACCTCCCCCTAATGTCCTACTCACTAGATTACAACTCCCAACAACCAGACTACATATTGGCCATTTTAATCTCTCCCACATTCACTTAATAACAAAAACTGACCCATAACCCGGTCCTAAATGTGGATCTCTAGTATCTACATCCTGGGGTGCCCTGAACTAGCCCATATAAGACAGTTCTTAAATTTAAAAGACTATTTCATTCTTTCCCCTCACCAGAAGAACGAATAAAAGTCTTACAACTTTTAAAATCCTCAAAAATGAATACCTTAATATGAAGACCATCCTTTACCTACATCTCATCTAGAACAACCCCTCAAACATGTCATTAATGTCAAAGGCGTGTATAATGTAAATAAATAAGTATGTGAATACATCCCAATTAAGTGAGTTAGCTCACGGCATAGAGGCACATGTCACCTACTTAGACTTTAAAAATGGGTATGATACTGCACCCGGTCACGGTGTATCTTACGTGGAGAGCGTGAAGTGTGAAGAATAGAGTGCGCGTATCGAAATTCGTAACTAATTCCCGAAAGTTCAGTTCGACCTCGTACAGTAACAATCCATTTCCCGGCCTAGGAACGTAAATAATAATTTTTTTACAAAACAATTTACAATGATTGAAAGTAAGCACGCACGAACCCTACACAACTTCCCGCTTAATATCTCATTTAAAAGTAGTCGATTTCAAAGCAAAGGATGTGTATACCTCAAGACTTTATTACAATAACTATAGCTAATAATTTATTATACACTGCACACGTTTATAGAGGAAAATGTCTAAAAGTTGTAATAAAAGTTCTATATTCGGGAGGGTTTTCGTGGCACTATCCGAGTTTATTTATTGACATCGAACTTTTATTCTTCAACATTTCATCTATTTATTTACTTTAATCTTTACCCTGTTTATAGGCTGAGGTCTATCCGTCTTGAGAAATATGTTTTTGCGGATTGACAGGACCGTCCATACGGATTCGCAGTTACAAAAATCTATGTAAGAAGTATTTATTTATTTATTTTGGGTTCGGGAATTTTCCTTACCATTACTATAAATAATAATACATGTTTTTCAAAATAAATTAAACATTGTAATATTACTCTTCTGCTTCAAACAAACAAAAACATGCATGGCACTTTTCATAACAATCCCAGCAAAACAATAACAATAATAACATGACTAACACATTTAAATATACCCATTTACTCCTCCCTTGTATGCATGGCCATTATCCCTTACTATCTCAATTGAAAAATTATTAAAATCTACAAGACTTGACTACAAGACTACAATCTTACAATACTCGTGTTGATATGTCCCCTTTTATTACTCGCCTGTTTTGAGTCCGCTGCCTTCTTGACCGTCGATTTTCACATACTTTTTAAATGTGATTTCTGCGTAGTCCCATTACATCAGTGCATTTTTTCTCCTCAACACAAGATTCATGTTTTTTCGACTTACGGCATGTGCATCGTCAAGAATCCAACTAATTTATGCATCTGAGTGTCACTATCTCGGAGAACCTTCTATCACCATCTGATCGACACCGCGTCGGAATCCGTTCTGCCGTCTTGTTCGTAATTAACTTCTGTTCTCCCAAGACGCACAGTACAGTGCCCAGTTACGTTTCTCCTTAGTTTTCCTGCGCTGATTTGCCGCTTCCTCGCACGCCTTCTCATTTCTGATTGGCTCATCTCGTCTAAGCATCTTATTTAGTTATTCCATGACTATTGACTCTTGCGTTCTTTTACATAATTTAACTAATACACAGGAAATTTCTCACGTGTCCTTTGATATTATGATTGCTACAAATTCCACTATCTTCTCATCTATAAGTAGCACTACCCTTCCCTTACAATCTCATTATTTATAATTCGACATATACATTCCGATTCCCCATAGTTGATATCTCGTGTATATCACAACATAAAAGTGTTCCACACTTTTACTTAATGAACGAACAAGAATTCTTCAGGAAATGGCGAAAACTCCATTCAATAAGAGGCATATTTTAAAGGATAGGCAATACTGTTATTGATTTACGAGTATATATTCAAAGTAAATAGAATGCCTTTTCACTAATAAAATATGTATTATTAATATCACAATATCAACAAGTAATATCACAATAAACGAAACAAATACTATATTTCTGTAAATTATCAAGAAAAAAAAATTCGGACAATAGTAATTTTGCGATTAATATTAATATAATTCACGTTATTGAAATTGTGTTTATAAATTATATACTATATATATATATATATAATATATATATATATATTATATTTCGCCTCTTTTCTTTCTCCTTCTTAATTCAATGTAGGAATAAACACTAGGATATTCCGACTGAACATGAAATACTGCATGTGTAGTGTTTTATTGATTGGACGGTGAATTAAGTTCCACAATGAATGCATAAACCGTACTCCATTTAAGATAGAAAAATATCAAAAGCGTTGAAAAATTCTTGAAAACTGTAATTTTCACAATAAATACACCTTCATAAATTAAAATTAAAACTTACCAGCATCCTGTCGCGTGGAAAGAATATGCTTCTACAGATCATTAGGCTCTTCTTCTCACTATGGTTTTGTAAATGAAACTGACCGAGATTCTCATGAAGAATTTCCAAGATAAGCCACTAATCCCTAGAGATGAATGTTATTTCATCATAATATTGTCTCAAGCAGAGAACAATGTATGTAAGCAGTGTTATCAAGGAATGAAATTCTTTGAAAATATCTCTATATTATTTTGAGAACAAGATTTCTTCAGAGCGTGGGAATAAACTTTGGGGTTTGCATCGAATATTACGTTTCCCACGGCTTTTTTATTATACTTATAACTAACGCATAATGCGCGATTTTACTACATTTACCAACTATAAAATGAATTCAGCAAAGCATCAATCCATTTCAAATAACTTTTCGATTAACAAATATTCCGGTTTATGTTTCGTTCGCAAGAATAAGGTACGGTTGCTTTTCTGGTTTCCATTTTTAAACGTTTTTCGTATATTCTTAATTAATAGATTGGTCATGATCATTAATATGCAAATTAGATTCATCATAATTCTGATCCCCCTAAAAAAGAATCACATCCACTTGCCATAGGATAAATGTTACTGAGCCTCGGTAAGTGCTTCCTGGCACAGGAGAGTTCTCCGAGGAGCACATCTCTATAAAATAACCTGGGCGCAGTAGGTTCCGGCTGTCGGGACCCAGCAAGGGCGCCTGCCTAGGGTTGCAGGCGAAGATTCGGCGAGGGCGGTGTCGCAACCGTGGTGAAGTCTACCCCCTAAGGGAGAAAGCCTCCCAGATAAAAGAAAAAAACCCTGGCTGTAGGGACAAAACGCAAACTATAGGGACTTTTCATGCTCTTTTTCCCCCTAATTCTAAACAAAAGAGGGAATGTTACACCCGGTCACTCAGAGAAGCCCCGGAAAGCCACCACTGGGGACAAGGAAGACTCGGCATCATCTGGTAATGGAGTTGCTCCAGGTTAGGAAAGACAACAGGCCCATAATGACGATATTTGCTGCTAGTCATCGGAGCAAGTTGAACCAATCGTACAGAGAAACAACTACCATCAAGAGTCAACTGCTCGAAATGTTTCAGCGGCAGCACAGCCGTTGACCACCAGAGCAGGGCTGCCTAGACAGCGGATACAACGGAATGAGGAAATGAACCAATTCCTCCTGCGCACTTATCATAGGGTGACCAGCTGTGGAACAGAATTGACTGGATATAGGCAGCTCCTCCAGTCGCGATTCACACACTTTCCCAATCTATGTGTTATTGAAAACGGTCTAGCTAACTAAAGAGCACCTATTTTGCGAAGCAACCTGGTACCATGAGCAATACGAGAGCATATTCTGCAAAAAGTGGCAGAAGAGAGAGAACAACACTTCGAAGATAAGTACCAGAATGGTGGCAGAAGACTCACAAGAAAATACCAGGAGTCCACAGAGATCATGCATTTCCTATCAGAATGAAATACTAAAAAAACAGATGAAATTTGAGTTAAATGGCATTCTGACCAAATTTAACGGGTTAATCCCAGAAAAAAGACCAAGTATTCCCAAACAAATAGTCTTCCAAACTGAGAGGTCTTATCATGAACGACTCTGTTCTACCATCAAAGTTTGATAACATTGTCACCTGTTCATATCTAAATTTGTATTTATAGATCTCGGCAGCAGCTATAGTTAAATTAAACAGGGGTAACCGAAAAAAGATGTGAATTGTCAGACACCAAAAATGAAGAGAAAAAAACCCACCAAGGAAGACAAGATAAACCACCACGGCAAAAAAGATTAGAATAAAAAAAAATAGTTGAGAAGCCATGAATGCCAGAATAACATCGCATATCAACAGCAGGATTAAGTGACCTGAGAAGAAAATGCACGCCATTAGCAACAAGAGCAGCAAACACGTTCAATTTGATAAACCATATAGCATACCATCTGAACACAGTCAAACAAAATTGAGCCGTATGCAACACGGTTAAAACCTTACAAAAAAGTCAGAAGAGACAGGAGCATAATGCGAACTTAACAAAAACCACAAGAAAGCATTTTATAAATTAACACACATACAAAACACTGAGACAAACTTGACGCCAACTAAAGAAGAAATCGAAAGCTACTGGGGAGGTATATGGTCGGCTGAAAATAAACATAATGCTGAAGCAAGCTGGTTGGAAACAATTCACAAATCAGCAGAAACGATTAAACCCAGGGAATGCTTCCAATAAAGCCCATCCTTGCCAAACTAAAGAATGGGAAGCGATAAAATTCATAATTTCAGCACTGCATAGTAAATCCGTTTATTCTATAAATGCTTTTATTGAAGAATCCCCAAGCATTCCGGATTATTTGGCCAGAGGTGGCACATCTCCTACCGAAGGACCCCAGGAGTCGTAATCCGGAATGATATAGGCCTAAAACCTGTTTGAACACGTTTTACAAACGCTTAACATCATGTGTGTCGAAGATCCTGGAAGATCACTGTAGTGGTAACAATATCCTAGCATAACAAAAAAAGGGTGTAAGAAAGGATAGATAAGATGTGACGAACAACTGAATATTAACTTAGTAGTCTTGAAACAAACAAATAATAAGCAAAGAAATCATATATATATAGATTAACAGAATGCTTCTGAGTCTGTCTTACATGTCTGGCTTATAGACGTGCTAAAAATATATAAAATCCATCTCACGTTGATAGAATTCTGTGTAACCCTAATAACCATGAGGAAGACAGAAAAAATATTAAAAACCAAGGAAGTGAGTACTATCACAAATAAAATTAACACCAACCATAGTATCTTCCAAGGAGATTCTTTGAGCCCATTTTGGTTTTCCTTGGCTGTCCATCATTCTCCACAGCAGTAAATATGGCTATGTGACAAAGAGCCGTAAGACTTTCCCACCCAGCATATATGCCTCAATATTACCGAAACTTTTTTCTGAAGACATTGAAATTATTTTTTGTATAGGGGTAAATCTATTTTAAGTAGTCCATTTTTTTTATAATTTGGTCGCTCGACCATTTCGAAAAAAAAAATCATACTTTGTACATGAATTTTCTTACGTTTTCACTGTTAAAAAACATATTTAATTTTTAGTTTTCCGTATACGTACATATATAGGGAGTATTATACGTAGTACAGCGAAAGTTATTTAGAGCTCCGGAAATTGATTTTGGGATTTCAACGGAAACACACCTTTTTTGGGCCCCATGAAACCAAAAAAGTTGTTGTTTTTTCAAAATGTCCGTCTGTCTGTCCGTCCATCTACGAACATCACTAGCACATAGGATTTCCAAATTGAAATAAAACGTCATCTTGCACAAGTCAAAACTTTGATATTTTGAAAAAAAAATCTTTAAATTTTAGATGTACTTTACAAAAAACTCTCCGGACATTTTCAAAATTTTCTCAAAAAGTGTTCTAAATATTTTCTTTAAATTTCTTATAAAAATGGAGTAAAATACACTTATAAAGGTCGCATAGGTCGGATTTTCAGGGATATCTTAATTTTCGAAAATTTTCAATTTTCAAAATTCAATTTTTTCGGGCGTCTTCCTACAGCTACAAAATTAAAGATACAGAATTTTCCTTCAAAATAAATATTGTCCTCCAAAGTCAGTTCTTTTATTAAAGTCATGTCCCTTTTTGAACATTTTAGTAGTTTTCCTAAACATTTGGTAAAGATAGTGATAAATGCACTTTATGAGATAACAAACGCCATATTGCTCTATTTGGTTCTTTCAAGAACTTCAAATATTTTTTGGAGATGTTTATACTTATACTAGCGGCCATTTGCTCACATTATTATATTTATGAGTAGATGAGCTTTAAATAATGTCACATAAAGTTTCTCGAAAACTCAACCATTTTCTGTGAAAACTAGCTCGAAATTCCAGTTTCAGGGAAACTCATACACCATTTGCTCATAAAGGGCTCCAATTTTTTTTTTCTTTAGATTTTCAAACGAGTAATGTTAATTGCACTCTTTAGTGTGACGTTCAATCCATTTCGGCTTTTTTTTTTGTTTTTGCAAAAACTCACGAATGTAATTTTTTTTAAGATCTCTCATGTCATTAATATGCACATTTCCGGCAATTGGTAAATACTATTGAATTTGTGAGTTAATGTGCTTCATATATCTTCTAATAAAGATTTTTCTGTGAAAAACAGATTCAAATTTCGAATTTATAGAAGCGCTTAAGCGCCATAAGAACGGCTCCAAATATTTAAAAAAAAATGCCATTTAGGACAAGGTTTTACTGTTCTTTAATATTACAAAAAGAATATTTCCGTTCTACTATTAATAACCAGAAAAATTAAGACAATTGGGAGGGGGGAAATGTTCTTTGAGCGGCGATAGATAACAAATGGCAAATGAGGCAAGTTTGTATAACTAACTGTGACCAAAGGACAAAGAAAACTATTACAGGAAAGTATATGCCATTCTGTAGCACCACTTATTTTTATTGTACCTGGTTTACAAATGGCGGTCATTTTCTTTTACGTGTTGTGCCATTTATTGCATGAGTAGAATTTACTCTTTTCTAAATTATTCACCTTTGGGTTGTTCTAGAGTTCTAGAATAAAAAACATTGGATTCAGTATAATCTAGCCTACAAATCGCAATAGTATTCACATGCCTTCTATGCTTTTATTTGCGAAATATTTGCAACCAAATCTATGGAACGCGAATGAACTAAGTTTGATATTCAGAGAGTAATCTCTCAAAGAAGGAATATAATCATACCCTTAATTGTTTCTGTGCTTCTACACATAACAGTAAAGTTATTTTTGAAAAATATCATTAGTAAGTAACGTATCACTTGAAAATTACATCCTATTAAAATTGGAATTTCGAATTTTTTCCAAATTATCAACTGTAATAACTCTGTTGGGAGACCAAACAAAAATTTGAAAATTGCACACATACTAGGTCACAACTTCAGTAAAAATTTCAACATTGATATTTAACTTAAAATATTTTTATTGTAAATTTACGCAAAAAAAGGCTTCATTTCCACATTGAGAGAGTGACAAGTAAGTAATCATAAAATTTTAAAGCTTTTTAAAACTAAAATCTACAGTTTCAAAATAATTACTTTTACTTTATTATTAATAAGCCTAAAACTTGCCTAATATATAATTTTGAATATTACTTTACTTCAAAACAATTTACAACGTGACATCTACGTTTGTAATTGAAAATGAAGTCATTTTATGTTAAAAGCTGAATCAGCTAATGAAAAATAGTTTATAAAAGATAAAAATAAATAAACACGTTTTGTATATTTTTCGCGTTTAATTTTGCCATTCTGCTCGTTGTTTGTGAACGTAATCAGTAATTTTCTAAATAAAAGAGCAAAAAAATATACTTGTTCGTAATCATGGACCAAAAAAGCGAGTTATTAAGTCGAAAAATGGGCAGATTCCCTTACAGTATTACAATTCTATCCATACTAGTAGTTGTAGTAGTATACGATAAAGTAAAAATGTAAAAACCTAGGTAAAAAGTGCTGAAATTGAATGTGAATGATCGAGTGAAGGTTACAAATCAAAAAGACGAAATGTGTAAGAAAAGAGAGAAGGAAGGAGAGACAACCATTTACGTCATATCTCTAACTTTTGTAACTTCGTAAAATGTCAAGTTACAATTCTGCTGTATCTTACATAATGGACATTATCAGTATTACTCGACAGACAAAACGACACACTTTGCGTCCGTGCTATCTCTTGGCTTGTTTCTATTGCGCTGTCAACCTGTTTCTCCACGGTTCAAAAATGAATTGGTTTTCCATTGTGGAATTTAACAAAATCATAGCATTATAAACAGGCTTTTCTACGGACTCGAGACACACGAAACTTTGATAGAAGATTCGAAAGAATTTCAAATGTAATATCAAAGTTTAAATTTACATCTTTCAAAATAGTAGTCAAATAAGAGTAGAACCTATATAAATGCAGATTCTAAAACAGTTAATATTCCAGTTTAAAAAAAAGTCGTTCAACAAGTCTCACTTCACGAATTTGCTCTTCCACTGCTGAATTAAAAACTTCGCTCGAAGCGGCAACTCAGAACGCAATTGGTGAGTGACCATCAATGTTCGCGGCGTGACCAAGATGACTTTTCGAGCCGTTTTGCTCTGTGGGCACCGAGCAAGTGGGCCAAGCCCACTGCAGCCCATACACAGCTTGGAATTTGTAAACATTCCGCACATGAACAACCATACATACTTCGATCCTTTCCCGAAAGGAGGTTAAGCACATGGGGTGCTTTCGTTGAACGGGTCAAAGAGTCTCATTGATGAAAAAATGAAAGAGGTTTTGTGCGTGCTTCGAGTTCGATTTCACCAAATGTTCATGTGCATCTAATGGGGCAAATATTCTACATAGTAATTTGTTTTATCAAGCGAGGAAAAACAATAAACAGGGTATAATACAGCAAATAAGGTTTACCAGCTTTCCTTTCAAAGAATAAAAATAAGGTTTTTGAATATATTAACAAATTTGCATAATAATAATAATAATAAGAAGAAGAAGAAGATGAAGAAGAAGAAAAAGAATAGTATTCTCGTATTATTTGGAACAACTATGCAATTCTATAACATTCCAAAAAGCCAACAACAACAACAAAAAAAAAGTTTCCAACCAGCAACAATGTTTTACGTGCAGGGATCCGACTCAGGTCGGTTAGTTCACCAAGCCATTCACGGTACCCTTCCACCATTAGTCTCAGAGGTAATCACGGCGTTCCAGAAGCTTTAAAAACAATGTTAAATACTTTCATTTACAATTTTCAAAACTTAAGAGGTTTTAATTGACATTTCCAGATTGAGCGCGTAGAACAGATTTCAGTAAAAATATCAATCTCTAGTACCGTAGTTGGAGGAAGACTGCAATTTTGTCCTGCGCCAATTTTATTACTTTTATGGTAAATTGGGGAACAAAATACTGAACAATTTAGAGCTCTCTGAAAAAATCTTGTTTTTACAATTGCCTATTTTTGATGCATTATTACGCTACAATTACTCCTATTCACGAAAATTTGGGGCTGACCATTTGTAATCATCACTCTTTGGAGAATAGATTTTAGAAAACCACCGTTTACACCAGGAGAGCCAGGTGGCGTACAGCCGCAGTCTTCAAGGTCTTCACTGTGTTCAAAGATCTGGACTCCCGGGAGCGTGCGAATACAGGCCAGTAGCCCTCGGACACAGTGCATTGTTCTGGCTGTCGGCGGCGGGAAAGAAAAAGGCGCAAATCATGATAACACCTTAAATAACGTACATCAATAGTCCTTTTGAAGCGAAAATTAAATTAGTTAATTGATTTAATGAAGTGAAAAAATATGCATTACATAGATTTACTTTTACTATTTGATGTTGACACGACCTCATAGTACTTAATTTTTTAATGAATGATAGGGGAAAAATATATCTCCTACTACTTTGACATTTGGTACAAACAGATTCTGATAATTATAGGAGTATGAGAAGAGCCAGTACAAATAATACTTTAATTAAACTCCTTTGTTTCCAATAATACTTGGAGACCAAAAAGAATGAAATTAATACGTAGTACCACTCATTACGAACGTGGGACTAAACACACAAATGGCTACTGCAAACCCGCTGCGCGTTTCCACGGTCCCAGCTGACTGCCTCAGCGTCTGCTGTCTATTGTGCTGTTTCAAAATTTGAAGTTCGCCTCGCAAGTGAGACAGGACAATCGGCTCCCCTTGGAATCGTCTCATGATTTTACATCTAACCAATCGTTGTGAAAACGTTGAGTCATCATGAAAAGTACTCCCAAACATAAAAATATCCGTTTCATATTCGCAGGGCAACGTGTTCGGACAGATCAACCGGAGAATGACAATTTTGGAGAAAATTGAGTGAACTGTTTAGGCGCGGTACTACATACGTGGTTCTAGGCGAGAAAGTAAAAAAAAATGGGCGAGAAATTTAATCAAACCATTCATATACAGGCAAAAATCTCCCTAAACATACAGAAATTTAGTAAATGCAGTAAACACCCATGCCATTCCTGTACTGATTATTGAAATGAACCAATGGACACTGTATATACTAAAGAGGAGAGAAGACAGGAAGGAGAGAGAGAGAGAGAGAGACAGAGAGGAAGAGAAGAAAGAAAGAGAAAGTGACACACACACACACGTGACATCGACAAATAGTCTGAGAAAATATTGCTAGGAGATGAGACGATCCATGACATTGCATTGTATTCGGGCGTAAACCGACAGCATCCTTCGGTCTTCGTACGTCGTTTCCCTACCTACCCAAAAAGGCATAGCCCGATTGCATTCCATTTCCACCTTTACCGTAGCCCGCTTAGTAAAATTTGATGTATTGTAATTAATCCATATCTGTCCGTTTTCAATAATCATTTCCACGTTTAACGTTAATTTCCACGTAACATTCACAATTCTATAGATTCTGTCACGTTCACCTGCGTTCGAGACGTTCTCTGGACTGCACAGAGGGCTAAAAGGCGTTTGGCGATCTAGGCGGGACTAGACCCCATCCCTAACATTTTAAATTCTACTTTTTGTATTAGTGAATTTGATCACCAATGTTGGTAGAATGAGACTTGACAGTTGGTTTGTTTAGTGGCTCACGTTTGCCACCTTGAGAGAGGGAATTTCATACCTCCTCTTCAAGGACGCTGCGCGAGTTAGTCGCCCGGCAGATGCCCGAAGATATAAACGTGCTCAGTTCTAAAGGAAAGGTGAATGTGAAGCTCTTCGGTGAGGAAGTTGTACATTCAAGTAAGTACTTTCAACAATATTTTTATCCTTTGCTCCTTTTAACGTAAAATAAGTTGTGAAGTAGGGATGGCGCGAGAGATAAATTTTACCCTTTTCCGACTTTCAAGTAGATATTCAACTATGTGGATTAATCAATATTACGATAAAATATATGTCAGTTCATTGTTGGGAATGTGTACTTTATGATACACTGCCGAGTTTACGGAGCAAGAAAGAATCCAATAGGCCACATAATATCTGAATCTCTTCTAGGTCCAAAATAATAACCGAATCGTGAAAATGATATTGCGGCCACAATCCACCAACGCCTAGCGACGGCGTGTTGACACGCCAACAGGAGGATCCTGAAGCTGTACCGCGAAGGCAGCAGTGCTGAGACGTTCTCAGACGGAAAAATCGTGGGTTCCAGTCCCGCCTCGTGTCATCCATTCATCCTTCATTCTCATCATCATTCCATCTTCCATCCCCCCAGGACTAGCAACCCTGGGGAATAAGGATACAGCTTAATGCTAGTCCCCCCGAAAAAGGAGCCACATGCACTTGCAAAGGGATACATGATACTGAGCCTCGGTAAGTGCACGTGCAAGTCCGCGTGGCCTATTCGCGTCACATACACACACACACACACACACACACACACACACACACACACACAAAAGGCGCCCTGGCGTAGACAGTTGCGGTAGCGGATCAGCCAAAAAACTGATCCTCACAATGGCTCACAATATCTCTGGGATAACTATGACTGGGCCTCTGAAGATAACGTGTAGCGTGGTCATAAATGGCCGATACGCAAATAAAATTTCCCACAACGGACAAAGTTCTTATGGCTTTCAGGAAACCCCCAAAAATAAGACCGAAGCATGCTCTGACAAAAGGAATAAGAACCGAGAATTTATGAAGAATATTAGGAAGAAAGAAAAAGTTCAGTCAGTTGAAACAAAATTAGTTCTCAGGGGCTAAAATAAGTAAAGTACTAACTTCGTTAAAAGAAACAAGTGAAGACATAGTGCTTTGTATCGTAAGCCGTCACCCAAGCTTATCTTACATTTTTAATCGAGTTACCTAAAATGTCACGTTTTTCGATGTCAACGGAAGTAACTTCCTTGATTTAGTGATATATGTATTGTTAAAAAGTCACATTCTAAATACTGCCCAGCTCACACCCTTCCAGCTCGCCTAAACATGATCTGTCCCAACACGTATATTAGCACGCTAGAGTTCCTGAGAGACCGCACGCCAAGAGGGCGCTTCACAACGTGTTCGCGAATGGGAACGAAAATAACGTTTGAAGACTGACACACCGCACAGCCGTTCACAGCAGCAAGGGACCGGAAACGAGAAAGATGGTCCAGGAAGGCGAAGACCCGACCAACCCTCACGCCCATTGAAAATACAGCAAATGAGGGCGAAGGTTTCCAGCTGAGCGAGCACGTGACACTATACCGTTGCGGAAAGCACAGTGCGTTATTGAGGTGTAGAGCGGGGATTGGCGAATAGCAGATATAGAACGTACAAACGCTATGGTATGGAACAGAAACTGAATACTTCAAAAGGTACCCAAATCACAAACTGCGGAGATGAAATAATAAAAGTGCGAAAAAACGTGGGTTGACGATATAATTAAAAATTGGCAAAAGAAGCCAGGAAGCCTTTTTATACAAAATTTTAGTAGAAAAAACTCAACGAGTCATAAATTTCGAATATCATTGAACAACGCGCAAAATTTGGATTTTCTATGTAAGAAAGAGTGTTCACTCAGAAGCATAGGAACTGAGCTTAATCCGGGAGTTGCAAGTGAGTTTGCTCATTAATTCGGGGTTCTGTATTTCCATGGTCCATGGAAATACAAAACTTCAGCCAATCGCAACACTGAAAATCCCCGAAAGCTTTGCTCTAATATTGTGAATAGTACGATTATAACAAAAAAATCAACAAAATTCACTACACAGATACACCAAGTATAGGCTTCCGTTTGAACCCTATTAAACGGTGGCCTACCATCACTTGATGTTAGAAAAAGTAAAGGGGATGCATTTACGAACCACACAGATTTAGAAAAGGTCGACAATTTCCAGGAAACGTATTTACGTAAATCTATAACACGTTTATTTTGAGTGTAATGGATGAATAACTTTAGGAAAGCAATATTTGGAAGACAGTACGGTAAATCACATGCGAAGAGTTAAAAAAATCATAGGCAGAATTTAGCTATTCATTTCTCTAGGGACACTCGACAGCGAACATGTAAACAACGAGTACGAGTACGACTTACAAGTACGCGTACGAGTTACGAGTACATAGTCTTCGGACTGATTTGAACAGATTCAAACTGGAGCTTACTTCATTAGGCAGAAAACACTAGTTCAAATTTACGTGATTTATTTGTTCGGTATAATTTCGTGTGGGCATTTCAACGGAAGTATATAATACACCATGTGCTATGTGTCTTGAATATGAAAGAGACATTTCTTTAACAGAAACCTCACATACTACCATGTTGACTAAGATGCCGAAATAATCAAAACGAAAGGAATCTGTTATTCTCAAATACATGTGTACATTACTTCATTTTCGAGTTCAGGACTCATCTGCTTCTCCAAAGGTAAATTTTCGATCTACAAAATTGCTGCCGGAATTATGAAAACAATTCTACACACGTAATTCAGATTATATGGTTTTACCTCACATTTTGAACGTGTTATTCTAAAAACAACAAATTTAAGAGGCATAATTGTTTTTAACGAATTAATAGCTAATACGAATGCTAGAAAAATTTTTATATAAATTCACGCATTTCCTCTCTATACTCTAATCTGTAGTTGCAACATATTTCAATCGATAATTCGATTTTCATGCGCTTTTCTGTTGTGATACATCGTGACTTTGAAGATTTAAAAATGATAGTTAGTTGTGGGAGAAATGACATCACCGGCGGGGGGGGGGGGGGCAGCAGCCACCAGGACAGTGAGAGCGAGCAGGGGGGGGGGGCATAACGGGAGAGTGATTGTGTGGTGGGCGGCTCTATAGTTGACTTCCCTCTATTTTGCACTAGAGGCAGAATATCTTTACGTTCCGGTCTAATAGGTGATTGCGAACATTTATATTGGCAACACCGCTTTTCTACAGCTAGTAAGGAAAGAAAACTACAGAAGAGACTTTCCTTTCATGTACATTATTCCTCTCTGTTGTAACGTCTGATATGTCAGAGGGCAAGACAAAAATCTTGCAAGTTTGAAACAATTTCTTACAATACGAATTTCATTAGATCATAGGATCGGTAAAGAAAACAGAACAACAAGCAGCGACTGTTTTTATCTTTGGAAACATTAAATAAAAAAATAATTCCAAAACAAAATTTTAAATTCTATTGCAGAGAGTGAGGAAAATTAACAATGAATATTCGACCTAGTTTCTATTTTTGGTGGATTTCTTTAGAGTTCAGTAGAAAAATTGCTTTCTTGGTCAACGAATTGGATGAAATATCCCATCTCTCCTGCCGTGTTTGAAGTTTCTCCCACACATGTTCGTTGTAGACGTCCTGCGAGAAGCTGCGAAACCTGCTATCTCACATATATGACGATATGAGAAGCGCAAACACTACAAAGCCCACCTTATCACAAATCCACCTGTGAACCATTTCGAGAGTGTTCTGGCAATTTTTTCAGTTCACCTATTACTCTTTCGTTAATGAATAATAATATATTTTCAAAAACAAATGATTAATTATTAATGTAATATGTAAAATGAATTATGTTGATACATTTTTGTTTTCTGAATTTTACACTATATTGTAACAGCTGGTGAAACCGTTTCCATTCTTTCTGTACGACAAAACTATTAAAATCAAGTAATATTCAATTTTTGCTTGATATTAATCGTAGTTCGTAATATAAATTGCAATAGCGTATTATGCGATGAGTTTATAAAGTAATTATATATTGCAAATGTAAATATTTTGAAAGCAAGTGACGACGTTAGGAGCGAGTTGCACAAGCTTATTTTGTATAAAATCATTATAGATTTATAAAAGAACAGTAATTAATTTTGAAAACCAACTTCAAAAGCAGTTTTACAATGTGCACAGTCGGTGAGGACGGGCAGTGAGGCAGAGCGCTGAGGACGAGCGGGACGGTGGGCGGGGAAGGCGGGCCGGGAGGGCGGGCGACGATGACGGAGACGGAGAGAGGGTGCGAACGAGGGAGTTGGATGGGAAGGATGGGCTGTGCCATTAAATGACCTTTTATGAACGATTTCTTGCAATTGGAACCAGTGTTTTATAATACTGGCATACATAGTGTTTTTTACCACTCGAATATATTTCCGTTAGTACACTGACTAAAAAAACATGAAAGAATATTTCAGAATATCGTAAAATAATTTTTACACATCCTCCCATCCTGTTCCCTGACACTGCCTAGACAAAGATCAAGAATCTTCGTAACAAACACTTCCCAAATGGCATGTTAAAGCTTGAAACCATCAGACATTACACTCTATTTGCACATAACTTCCTTTAAAGTGGGTCGGCGAAAATAAAATAACTTCACGGCACCCTATAAATGAAGTAATATACAGGGGCGCATTCATCTGGTAAAACTGAAGGGCACCCTTGGAGAGGATACACCCACTTCCTTTCCACAACCGCCACTCGTCTTACGCCCCCTGGATCCGTCACGACGCCGCACCCACTAGCGGTAGACGAAATGATAAGCAGTGCTTAGGACCTCCCCCCCCACCGACAGCAGCCCCTATTAATTTTTTAAACAAAATTTTATATGGGTTTGTAAATATATAAAAATAATTTAATATACCATTTTAAACTGGACATGTTATGGTATATTTTCATATTTTTCACGCATTTGTTCAATATTTCATCATTATTAGGCACACACAGTTCGATAATTCCTACCCCTTATGATATGAATCTGACCCTAACACCCACGAACTCGCAGCGCCTCATTAAAATGATAGTTCTTTCACCGATCACTTACATTTATTCCTCCTCTCGAAATTGTAGGCAGAATATGTAGATTTCATTTGTTTGTGAAAGAGACTTTTGTTTGTAAAAGCTCAAACCCTAATAGTGCGGTGGAGCCTTACAAAATTGCTTTTCATCGGAGCTTTCCCGTAGTTAACGAGCGGACCGCTAGAGTGTGCTTGTGGAAGGAAGATGCTCGCGCGAGGAGAATTTACAGAAAACGAGACAAGAGCTCTCGCACGGCGAAAATGGGAAGCAATATTGTAAACATTTTACTTTCTCGTCATAGTACGTACTTACGAACAAAGGAAAAAGTATTGTAACGCCACAGAAAAAACGCCAATTTTTCGCCCGAAAAACTCGTATTCTGGGGTTTCTGGTACAAAAACGTGGATAAATCGTGTTCCTATACATAGAAAAGTATTTCCTCCAACACGTTGGGTAGTCAGAAACCACAGTTTGTAGGTCCTTGATACTGAAAAATTCGGTAATGGTAAAACGACTGCCTGCCTATCCGCCTTTGCTCCACACTAGTGCCTAACTCGTTCACACGATTTTACATTGTGGATGTTACAGATATTTTCCTTACAGAAATTTATTCTAACAATTAGATCTTTAAATACGGTTATGTACAGTTTTATGAAAATACGAGTATTATAGCGTAATTTGTGATTGAAGTTAAAGCAATTTCTTTTTTTCTCCCTCTGGAAAGTGATTCCAAATTATTTCTTGATTTTTCTCTTCTCGGATAAAGCAAAGGACGCTTAAAAAACGACGCAATCCTTACTTTCGTTGAACTCTCTGAATTTTCGCAAAGTTACGAATGATGCGATAGCGTATGTGCTCTTTTACCACCACTAGTTTCACTCATTGGTATCACAGACATGCCAGCTAGACAAAATCCGATTTCTTTTCCATCGTCTCTCTCGTCGAGCGTTTTCCCTCCCATTAAGTTCCGAGCGCCGGTTCATCGAGACGAGATGGCTCTAGCAGGGTTCTTCAATGAATACAAGCGAGCAAAAAACTGCTCGTTACTTTGCTGTATTCCAATACGAAAGCTACGTAAATAAGAAATGCAAATTTTAGGAGCACTTCTTGTTCACTGCAATTGACTTTAAGTAATTCTCCGATTTAGTTTCACTTCTCTAATTAAGAATTTTTGCAAAACTGAACAATTCATTCGTACCTACAACGAACTGCAATCTAATGACTAGCTAAGCCAGAATAGACTAACGGCCTCGATGACCTAAAACTTGACAATCATTATGCGTTACCCAGTACAACACCGTAATACGAGTAAATAACAATTAACATCAATGACATAATTTTTATACGAAAACGTCAAATACCCTCGACGCTACATCGATAGCCCCTTTCCCTATGAAAATCCTGGTTGCACCATTGATTAACATAAACAATGTATCAAGAAATATCGATATTCATCGATACAATACTGTCACAACTCTCCTTAAACAGATATTTCGTAAACTTGTGTACTAGTTATGGATCATAACTATGAAGTCACAACCACAGTCATTCCGCAATAGACATTACGAGAAATGAAGAAATGCAAGACATATCGACCAAAGCCTCGAATTCAGCAATCGGTTAGGTCAGTTTTCCATTAGAATTCCGTTAGTATATTCATATTACAGCCACCCTCCTTTGCCGCACACGGCAATTGCGACGCGCGTTATTGTAAGCCCTTCTGTTGGCCTCTTGAAGGGAAGTGACGGGAGATGAAAACAAAGATAAACCTCTCAGGACAGAATTTGAACTACGTTGCGAAGTCGGAGCGCCGGCTGTTCGTCTCATCCCCCATATCTGCTTTCTTTTATTGATTTTTTTCATTTATTTATAGACTAAAACGCAAACTAGTGGTGCTACGACAGCGCGTACTTTCTTGCCTGCATTTGCAGGCAAAATTACATGACAAGTACTCAAAGTTTCGAAAAATTGTACATGACCTTACTTCAGAATTGACCTTACTTCGTAATTGTAGCTGTAGGTGTAGGAAGACGCCGAAAATGTATGAATTTTCGCAATTTTCGAAAAATTAGAGTTTCTAAAGAAAATCAGGCCTGCACCATTTGCGTTGCTCAGACAGACGGCCGGCAGGCGTTTCGCCGTCATTCGATTTTTCGGTGTCAAGGACCCACGCAACATGCATTCTGGCTACACCACTTGTTAGAGGATTTTCCCCTAAATTTAGCAACTGAATTGATCCACTTTTTCGTTGTCAGGGCCCGGTAATAATTCTTCGTGCAGCATTACATAACTTTCTCTCTATTTCATAAGCGGAAGCTAGACACTAAAAAAACGTGTATACCATGTAAGTGTGGTTAAAAGCTACATTTAGAGCCGTATTGATAGTTGATTTTTAAGGAATACAGATTACTTAATCTAGAAGTGTCTGCTTTTAATACTCGGTCACTTATAGAGGTCAAATGTGCATAGACTTTTCTCGTGATCGCGGAACGTGGAGTGCCACCGTAAGTGATTGGAAACAAGGCAAAGTGACACTTGCGTCAGCTGATTCGTTTCCATTTTGCGCAGACAATAGTTTTTTGTACAAATAGCATCCAATTTGACAAGCGCGCTTACGAAATGTTTCGTAATTGAACGCTACAAACTGCTGATCCAGGTTTCTGTTGGAACTTTTCGAACTACCGATGATGTGGTGCGTAAAGAACTCAAAATCATAGTCATTGTTTTCACTGTTTCTAATAAAATTGAGCGTCAGAACATAACATAAACAGGTACAAAAGAGGCCGAATTAGGAACATTTAAGGGATCTGACGACCTCCCTTACACTCACTGCCCAATCATTTGAGAATAAGGGCTGTTTCTGAATAAGAATCAGTCACTAAAGGAAGACTCACTTTAAGGATCCAATATGAATGAGGCCATAAGTGTGAAAAATAAAAATGAAGTTGTCTCTACAGATTAATGGAAAGTGAACAACAATATGGTCGAGCCGGGGAGCCGGCGAGTCGAACCTACAGAATATGTAATTGTTTTAATTGCACTGTTAGTATAATTACATTTCAGGTAGATTTATCTCCAATATTTCAAAGTCTGCGTCGAGAATGACGCACGTACTCCATGACATTCACTTCTCCAGTCAGACCTCTCACTGGCGTACACGTAAATACACGTCCCTGCGTGGGCTGGCATTTGCTGACGTGTTCCTGCGAATGCACGACCTCGCGTCCCCATCAGCTGCCAACCTCCCGCGCTCTCAGAGCGCCCCACGCGCCACGCGCGGGCGCCATTGGCCTGCGTCGGTGATTCAGCCAACCCCTTTGAGGGCTCGCACGCGCTCCTGCCCCCGACCACCTTCAGCGTTTCAGAGCGAGCTCAAAGGGAAAATTAATTTCATCGTACGCAACTACAACAAAAGTACAATCGTGTCATATACATGTTATATGTGGCGTATACATTTACACGTAGCAGGACAGCCTTTAAACGGACTGGCATTGAATTGTGTAAGCTTTTACCTTTTATCTCATGCAATTTAACCATGTGTGTGGATCATGAAACCTGCGTAATATTTATCGTAATATTTATCGCTGAGAAAGACGCATGGAATTTCTTCATTACTAGAGAGACAAGTAAAATGTAATTAATGTGAATTATATAGTGTTGCTAGCAATATGTTGATAGTATATCTGCAAATTCAAGGAAATTTATTTTCAAACCATTTCATTCGAAATTATCATATTGCGTTAAAACAGCTCCCGAATAATTTTAGAGTCTTTACACAGTTTTCAGGTACGATTGTTTACACAATCGTCAGAGACGTGGCCGAGGTCGGGGGACAATAATTAATATTGACACGCCACTTAATGAATCAATTATAATTGGGAAGAATATATTTCATCTTGATTTGCGTATTATCAAAGAGTTGCTTAAACATGTTTCAGGAGAATCGAATATTTGTAATGCATGAACATCAATGTCTCCTCCAGTTGTTTTCATGTGAATATTTCATATTTAACATGTAAACATTCATGTAAACATTTCATATTTAGAAAATGAAGTAAATGTCATAAAACTACAAAATATTACAATTCAGACAACAAACCTAACATAATTCATGTTTTTGGAGCACCCAAACGTATGTTGTTTTTTATTAGCCATCCGCACATCCCATTAAGGGCAGGAGCATCCTGCTGAAGCAGGGAATTATTAACACTTCTTTAATGAAGTGATAACATGATAAGGGATAAAAGGACGATCATGAATATACGCGGGATTCGAACTGGCGATCCTTCGATTCGACATCCCCACGATACTTTAGCGGCCCGGCTACCCGAATTGGCGATCTTACATTCCTCGATATTAAAAAGATGTAGGAACATTATTTAAACATTAGCTGTCGATAGACCTTTTCTTATATGGAAAAATAATATTGATTATAAATGTAAATTTTAAAAACACAATTAGTTTTTACGTTACCAAAATTATTTCTATAGTAAGATAATTTATCTTATTTCACGTAAAAAACAATGAGATATGTAGAAAAAGTGCAATCTGCGAAACATTAAAAAATTGCAGTTTAAATTTTAATATACAAACAAATATAATTTTTGGTTTCGTGACAGTGTAGTTGGCAAATGTAAGTCATTCTTTTAAAATAAATAATACTCACTATACTAAAAAATGAGTATTTAGTATGACCTGAGATGATCAAGGATACAGCAAGCTTTGGATAAAAAAAAATTAAAAAAGGCTAACGACTCGCCTAGACCTGCTAGAAATGTATTTCAAACATTTGGTAAATCTGCCTTGTCTTTAGCATAAATTTCCGTTTGTCTTCTTATTCTTAACCACTCAAAATGTGTAGGGAGGACTTGCCGAAACGGTCGCTGAATACGTGCGTTTTCTATTGAATACAAGATGAGTTCTGAATTCACCAGGGTTATTCTTGACGAGTGAACAACATATTACTTCAAAATCTTGAAGAACTACTAGCTTATCAGGAAATTAATCGTCAGTAAAATATTGAATCGCTTCTAAAATAAAAGGCGAGGCTTCGCGTCGGGGCTGAGTGGGCACGACGTCCATCGCTGCTGCTTTCGCGGCGCGGCGCCGCGCGACGGGAGCGCCCTTTCAAAGTGTAATGAACCGCTCCATTGGATGAGAGGTGCGCGGTGTTCTTCGCTAGCCTCCCTCCCATCCGCAACACCACTTCCCCCGCCTACAATGCGTAAACACTGCAGTGCTTTCGGTTGCAGAAAAAAAATACATTACTTTCCTTTACTAAAATACAACTTACTTTCCGGGCACATCCTGGTGAGTAGACGCGTCCTTTCGTTACTTTAATTTTGCCTGTGAACTAACCCTTCCGCTCGTATTTTTAAGTTGTGTCCCGTTGCTAGATCCAATTCATACATTGTCACCCCTGTTCGCCTGCGAAACAGATAGAAGAATCTGTTGTTTTTTTTAATGTCTTCACTTTTTCTAAATTACTGATCCAAGTCAACGCACTTTGATGATTGAGCGACCAAACTAGTAATTATGTTATCCGCGTACTTTTCTATGAGTTGTACAATGTATCTCGAAAAACCAACTAACCCGAATTAATATCCCGATTTTGCATAAAGTCTCAGAATTCGAAAATTTTCAAAAATGTTCTAAATTTTTTTCGCCACCTCCAACAATTAGATTTTCTAAAATAGATATTTCTATATACAAATCTATTCTTCTAATGTGAGCAACTGTTAAATGCATTTCATGTGAACATTTTGTTCAAAACATTAGAAGTTTTCGCTATATTTGAGAACATTTTCTGAGGTGCAAAACAATGTCTATTGAGTTAATTTTACATTACCTCACATCTAGCATTACATTCTCACAGGACCTTCTGCTCACAAAGATGATTAGTTCCCTCGATGATGTGTCAAAAGGATTTTTTGGGGGAAGGAGCTCACCAAGACCGACGTTTAACGCAAAAATCAGCGCGGCTAAGTACTGACGTATATTTGAAAATCAGTCGATGCTAATGATCATAAATCACCTGTGATCTCTCCTTGCGTCGCTTGCCGCCGTCCCTGTTCCTCGCCATTCGTACCATCCGTCTCGTCATATCCGTCCCGTTCCCTTCCCGACCCCTCGTCCGGCCGAATCCGGCCCCCGTTCGGTTCCATCCCATCCATCTCATCCCGTGCCACGCTGCCGTCCCGGCGTATCGGCCTTTGGCGTGGGTGTGGTCGACGGCAGGTAGCTATATAATGCCGGAGGCTGACTCACAAACCGTGCGGCAGCGACGGGACGCGAAGCGAGAGGACTCTTACTCGACCCGACCGCGCCGCAGCGCCGGGGCAGGGACGGGACGGGGCCGGGGAACGCGACGCGGACGCGACGGGGGCGGGGCGGGGCGGGGCGGGTGGGGGCGGGGCGGCGGGCGGGGCCCCCGGACGGTTCATTTACGTCTGTAGTGATAGGGCGCTCCGTCGCCGCGCGACCGCCGCCGCCGCGGAAAAGCCAGCCAAGATGGACGTCGGCCACTCGCCCCGACGCGAAGCCTCGCCTCTTTATTTTTAGAAAGCGATTCTATAGTTTTGACTGTCTACGATTAATTTTTCGAATAAGCAAGTAGTTTCCTTCAATATTTTGATAGTGAATATGTTGCATTCAAACCGTCAAGAATAACGCCTAGTTGAATTCAGAAACTCATCTTTATTCAAAATAGGAAAACGCACGTATTCAGCCGACCGTTCGGCAAGTCCCTCCCTACCAGCATGTTTTGAGTGGTAAAATAAGAAAAGAACGAACGGAATTTATACTTAAAACAAGGCAGATTCTACCCAAATGTTTGAAATACATTTCTAGCAGTCTTAGGTCGAGGCGTTAGCCTTTTTTTAATTTTTTTTTATCAAGCTTGCTGCTATCTTGATCATTCTCAGGTTCATACAAATACTCATTTCTTTAGTATAGCGGATTATTATTTATTTTAAAAGAATGACTGTACATTTTGCCAAGCTACACTGTCACCAAAACCAAAAATTATTTTTGTTTGGTATATTAAATTTAAACTTTTCAAATTTTTACTGTTTTCACAGATTGACAACTTTTTTCTAATATCTCATTGTTCTTACGTGAAATAAGATAAATTATCTTACTATAGAAATAATTTGGGTAACTTAAAACTAATTGTGTTTTTAAAATGTACATTATAATCAATATTATTTTCCATATAGAAAAGGTATATCGACAAGCTAATGTTTAAATAATGTCCTTCATCTTTGTTAATATCAGGAATGTAAGATCGCCCAATTCGCGGTAGCCGGGCCGCTAAAATATCGTGGGATGTTGGATCGAAGGATCGCCAGTTTCGAATCCCCGTATCCTCATATCTCCCTTATAGCCCTTATCATGTTACACTTCATTAAAGAAGTTTAATAATCCCTGCCTCAAAGCAGGATGCTCCTGCCCTTAATGGGATGTGCCGGTATGGCTAATAAAAACAACATACGTGGTGCTCCAAAAACATGAATTATGTTTAGGTTTGTTGTCTGAATTGTAATCATTTTGTAGTTTTTATGATATTTACTTCATTTTCTAAATATGAGAATGTTTACATGAATTTTACATGGTTAAATATGAAAGTACATTCACATGAAAAACACTGGAGGAACATTGATGTTCATGCATTACAATATTCGATTTCTCCTGAAAACATGTTTCTAAGCAACTGCTTTGATAATACGCAAATCAAGATGAAACTAATTCTTCCCAATTATAATTGATGCATTAAGTGGCCCGTGCAAATATTAATTATTGTCCCCGACCTCGCCAAGTCTCAGGCGATTGTGATAACAATCGTACCTGGAAAAACTGTGTAAAGACTCTAAAATTATTGCGGGAAGCGGTTTTAACGCCAATATGATAATTCTCGAATGAAAATTGGTTTGAAAAATTCAAATTTTCCTTGAATTTGCAGATATACCCTATCAACATATGCTAGCAACACTATATAATTCACATTAATTACATCTTTACTTTGTCTCCTAGTAATGAAGAAAAATTTTTTTCCGATGCTCTTTCTCAGCTATAAATTATTACCGATAAATATACGCAGTTTCATGTTCCACACACGATGTTTAAATTGCATAAGATAAAAGGTTAAAACTTACACAATTCAATGCCAGTCCGTTTAAAGGCTTGTTCCTGCTTCGGTAAGATGTATACGCCACATTATAACATGTATATACACCCGATGTTACTTTTTGTATGTAGTTGTATGTACGATTGAAATTAAATTTTCCCTTTGAGCTCGCTCGTGAAACGCTGAAGGTGGTCGGGCGGCAGGAGCGCGTAGCGAGCCTCAAAGGGCGGTTGAGCTGAATCACCGACGACAGGCCAAATGGCCGCCCGCCGCGTCTTGGCGCGTGGCGCTCCTGAGAGCGCGGGAGCTGTTGCAGTTATGGGGACGCGAGGTCCGTTGCATTCGCAGGAACCACGTCGCAAATGCCAGCCACGCAGGGACGTTGTATTTACGTGGTACGCCCAGTAGAGCGTCTGACTGGAGCGTGAAATGTCATGATACGTGCGTCATTCGAATCGACGCAGACTTTGAAATATTGGAGAAAAATCTACCTGAAAGTGCTAATTATACTAACAAGGCCAATTAAAACCAATTACAATTTCTGGTAGGTTCGACTCGCCGGCTCCCCGGCTTCGACCATATTGTTCTTCACTTCCATTAATCTGTTAGAGACAACTTCATTTTTATTTTTCACCACTTATGGCCTCATTCATATGGATCCTTAAAGGGAGTCTTCCTTTATAGTGACTGATTGCTTATCAGAAACACCCTTATTTTCCTCATATGACCATTGGCCCATGGGAGTGTTAAGGAGTCGTCAATCCCTTAAATGTTCCTAAGTTCGGGCCTCTTTATTACCTGTTTATGGTATGTTCTGACGCTCAGATTTATTTTGAAACAGTGAAAACAGATGACTATGCTTTTGATTCCCTTTTACGCAACCACATCCATTCGCTTAGTACGAAAATCAACAGAAACCTGATCAGCAAGTTTGTAGCGTTCAATTACCGAAACATTTCGTAAGCGCGCTTGTCAAATCGGGATGCTATTTGTACAAAAAAACTATTGTCTGCGCAAAAGGGAAAACGAATTCCAGCTGACGCAAAGTGTCACTTGCTTGTTTCCATCATTACTGCACTCACGTTCCGCGATCACCCGAGGAAAAGTCTATGCACATTGACCTCTATAAGTGGCGATATTTAAAAGCAGACACTTCTAGATTAAAGTAATCTTGGCTATCCTTAAAAATCAACTGCCAATACGGCCTCTAAATGTAGCTTTTATCCACATTTAACATGTTACCGTTTTAGTGTCTAGCTCCGCCTTATGAAAAGTAAGAGAAAGTTATGTTAATGCTTGCCACGAGACCCTTATGACCCGCGCCCCTGACAACGAAAAAAGTGAATCAATTCAGTTGCCTTAAATTTAGGGAAAATCCTCTAACACGTGTGTAGCCCAGAATGCATGTTGCCGGTGATGGGTCCTTTGACACCCGAAAAAATCCGAATGACGGCCGAAAAACGCCTCGTCCCGTCTGTCTTCTGAAGCAACGCCAAGATTGGGTTGCAGGGCCTGATTTTCTTTTAGAAACTCTAAATTTTTCGAAAAATGCGAAATTCATACATTTTCGGCGTCTTCATACAACTACAGCTACAATTACCGAAGATAGAGATTTTTTACTTAATGAAATCTCTTCCTTAACGATAGATTCTGAAAAGTAGTAAGTCATGTTACCAATTTTTCGAAACTTTAAGTACTTATCACGTAAGTTTGCCCTGCAAAATGCAGGCGAGAAATACGCGGCTGTCGTAGCACCACGTAGTTTGCGTTTGTAGTCTATAAAGTCTATAAAATAAATAAATTTAAAAAATCAATAAAAGAAAGCAGATATGCGGGGATGAGGACGAAACAGCCCGGCGCTCCCGACTTCGCCATCGTAAGTCCCAAATTCCCGGTCCCGAGAGTTTATCTTTGTTTTCATGTCCTCACGTTCCCTTCAAGAGCGCCAACAGGAAGGCTTTACAATAACGCGCGTCGCAATTACCGGCGAATGTGCCGACAGAAGGGGCCCTGTAATATGAATTATACTAACCGAATTCTAAAGGGAAAACTGAACCTAACGATTTGCTGAATTCGAGGCTTGTCATATGTCTTGCATTTCCTTCATCTCGTAATGTCTATTGCCGGAAAATAACTGTGTTGTGACCTTCTAGTTATATCCCCCATAACTAGTACACAAGTTTACCAAATATCTCCTTTAAGGAGAGAGATTGATGAGAGTATTGTATGAGGAATATCGATATTTCTATGATTATTGTTTATGTTAATTCAATGCGTGCAAACCGGAGTTTCATAGAAAAGGGCTATCCGAAAGTAGCGTTCGAGGGTAATTTGATGTTTTCGTATAAATGATGTCATTGATGTTAATTATTATTTACTCTAATTACGGTGTTTAACTGACGGTTAACCGCCATAATGATTGTCAAGTTTTTAGTCATCCCGAGCCGTATTAGTCCTATTCCCTGGTTTAGCTAGTCATTAGATTGCAGTTTGTTGTTGCATACGAATGAATTGTTTCAGTTTTTGCCAAAAATCTTTAATTAGGAGAAAGCGTGAAAACCTAAAATCGGAGAATTATTAAAGGTCCAATTGCAATGCCACAAGAAGTGCTCCTATAAATTCTGCATTGTCTTATTTACCTACCTTTTGTATTGGAATACCAAGCAAAGTTACACCCCCGAGCAGCTCTTTTTGCTCGCTTATGTATTTCGGGAAGAACCCGTCTGCGTCAGAGCCATCTCGGTCTCGGACTGGAAGGAGCCAGCGCTCGGAGTGGGTCTATATTAGAGCGGGAAAAGCACGCTCCCGGCACCCGGATCTGCGAGGACTGCGGCGTCGAAAATCAGAATCCGTGCACTATGTGTCTGTCTTTGCTGGGTTTCTGTGATACCACGCGGGCGTGAATGAAACGTGTAGATATGGTATGGCGGGGTAAAAGGGAGCAGCAATAGAGGTGGAGTCCGTCGAGATCAGTAATCGACAATCAGCGGCATCATAGACGGCTTCCCCTTCGCCCATGCGCACCCTCCCAAAATCCAGAGAGTTCAACCAGAAGTAAGGCCTGCCTTCACCCGTTTTTCAAACGTCTCATTCGTTCTGCTCCTCCCATTCCCAGACGTAGAACAAATCAACGAAACTTGCCTTGGAATCCCGCCTTGTCTGAGCAGGAAAAAAAAAAGAAATGCCTTTTCCAAGCCTGACCCTGTTCCGAGAGAGCAACACGAGATCTACAAGCTATAATATCAGAGGCAATCGTATCGGATAAACTGTACATAACCGTATTCCTTAGCGAGACCTACGCATTTCGGTAGAATAGCATTGTTGCTAGCGGCGGAGGTCAAGAGCCGAAAACTTATCTGTAAACATCCACAGAATTGCTCGACGAGTCAGTGTGTGACCCGGACCGGTTAGTCACTAGTGTGGAGCTAGAATAGACCGCGATAGACAGGCCCCATGTCCGTCTTGCTCTTCTTATGCCGATGGACGACCTCTTTGGAAACTACCCACTAATCGATTCCTAAGTCGATGCGAAGGATCTCTACAAACTGTGGTTTCTGACTACCCAACGTGTGAAATCCAGGGTCTGAAGCGAGAAAGATAGACATCTAGTCGTTATGTATTAGGAACACGATTTTATCCACGTTTTTGCTATACCAGAAACCCCAGAATTTACCCCGAGTTTTTCGGTGTGCTGTAATCATGGCCGCACTGGGACTCAATAATTGGGAGTCTGTTTTTACACAGCTTTCATCGTTGGGCCGTTACCGGAGATACTATTATTCATTTGCTCAGTAAAGTACGTTAGAGTTACTTTAATGTTCAGGTCAACGTAACATATTTCGAGATTGACCGAGAAAGTTAAAAGGTTTACAATATTTCTTCCCATTTTCGCCCGTGCGAGAGCTTCTTGTCTCGTTTTCTGTAAATTCTCCTCGCGCGAATGCATGTATAATGACTTTCCTTGCCCTAATTCGCCACTTAAGCGACACTCTAGCCTGTGCTATTCCTTGTCGCTCGGTTGTTTAACCTGAGCCGTGAAACTCCGAGATAAAAGCAAATTTTGGTACAGGCTCCACCGCGTACGATTAGGTTTGACGCCTTTTACAAAACAAAATCTCTAGTTCACAAACAAAACTGATCAAATTTATCATATAGTATCATGCCATTACAATCTTCGTAGATTGAGGAGAATAAGTTGTTGAGTAATAGTATGATGCTGGTGAGAGAGAGACTAAAAGTCATTCTGGCTTGTATAAAATGTGAGCGCCCTGTGACGAGGCTCTAGGGTGGTGTTCAAGACGGATGGAGAAGAGACAGACATTACAGGTAGTCGAAAGAGACAGGGTTTAGAGGTCAATTTCATCATCATAAGGAGTAATAGGACATATCTGTTACACCTGTAGCTCATTGCGATATTTCCCATAATTAATGATGAAAGTAAATTGAACAAGGTATTGCACCAACGGGTAGTCGCCAGGAAGATAATATCATGTGTTAAGGAAATTTCTGACACCTAATCAACCATGCCGTCGTTATTTAAAATTGAGGTAATTGATTTTATACTCTCTCTATTTTATAGGAATTCTATGTTACAGAACCCATGGATATATCCCTTCGTCTTTATTCTGTATTAACATAAGAGGCGCGACCTAGTACTAAGTGAGTTTCGTGCGAAAATTCGGCAGATTTTCAGTCAAAGCACCTGCTTAGCATACAATTCTGTTACATCATAACCTCTGTCTATTCGGATGCACTTGCCTAGCTCTGACAGATCCAGGGGGAAAGTAAGAACGAGTGAGACAAGTTGAGAGAGGAACAGATGATGTGTGAGGATCTCTTCGTCACACAAAGGTGCCCTTCAGTTTATAACTTCATTTATAGGGTTTGCCCGTGGACACCATTTATTTCTAATTTCGCCGACCTCCAACCTTATTAACTCAGGAAAGAGTTATGTGGACATTAGATATGCGGACCAGTAACTGCAGTCTGATGGTTCAAGACTTTATCATCAGATAACGACCCAATTTCAGAATGTCTATATGCCAATCTACAGCACCATCTTGTCCTCTCTGTTCCACCTTTATTACACAATGCGTGTCAGCTAGTACAACACAATGTCTAAAAATGTTGCTTAATAAAGATGCTCATACTGATATGACAACTAGCATCTGATCCGCTGTTGTGTACTCTAATGTTGCTCTGTCTATATAAAAATATTTACTTCATGCTTTATATATTTTTCACCCCGTCAGTTACTAAACGGAAATATATTCGTTAATCGGTAAAAAAAACACTATGTATGCCGTATATAAAAACACTGGTGTCCAATTGCCAAGAAATCGTCAAAAAGGTCATTTAATGCACAAGCCCGATCCTTCCCGATTCCAACTTCCCTCTTCGCACCCCCTCTCTCCGTCTCCGTCATCGTCGCCCGCGCCTCCCGGTCGCCTTCCCCGCCCCACCGTTCCCGCTCGTCCTCAAGCGCTCTGCCTCCCACTCCCGTTCCTCACCGACTGTGCACATTGTTAAAAAACTGCTTGTGAAAGTGTTTGCAGAAATTAATTACTGTTCTTTTATAAATCTATAATTGATTTGTATACAAAATTAAGCTTTGTGCAACTCGCTCGCTCCTAACGTCGTCACTTGCTTTCAAAAAAATTATTTTTTACTTTTTTGCAATAATAATTACTTTATAAACTCGTCGCAAATAATACGCTATTGCAATTTATATTACGAACTACGATTAATTATCAAGCAAAAAAATTGAATATTACTTGATTTATAATAGTTTTGTCGTACAGAAAGAAATGGGAAACGGTTTCACCAGCTGGTTACAAATAGTGTAAAATTCAGAAAACAAAAATGTATTCAACATTAATCATTTTACTATTACTGATTAATAATTAATCATTGTTTTTGAAAATATATTATTATTCATTAACGAAAGAGTAATATGGTGAACTGAAAAATTGCCAGAACACTCTCGAAATGTTCACAGGTGATTTTTGGATAAGTGGGGCTTTGTAGTGATTTGCGCTTCTCATATCGTCATATATTGTGAGATAGCAGTTTCGGCAGCTTCTCGCGGACGTCTACAAACGAACATGTTGATGGGAGAAAGCTTCAAACACGGCAGGGAGAGATGGATATTTCATCTAATTCGTTGACCAGAAAGCAATTTTTCTACGGAACTCAAAGAAATCCACCAAAAATAGAAACTAGTTTCGAATAGTTATTGTTAATTTCCTCCACTTCTCTGCAATAGAATTTAAAATTTTGTTTTTGGAATTATTTTTGTTAATTTAATGTTTCCAAAGATTAAAACAGTCGCTGCTTTTGTTCTGTTTCTTCTACGATCTATTGATCTGAATGAAATTGCGTAATTGTAAGAAATTTTCAAACTCTGCAAATTTTTGTCTGCCCTCTGACATATCGACGTTACAGACCCAGAGAGGAATAATTTACAAAAGGAAAGTCTCTTCTGTAGTTTTCTTTCCTTCACTAGCTGTAGAAAAAGCGTGTTGCCAATAGATGTTCGCAATCACCTATTAGACCTGGAACGTAAAGAATATTCTGCCTCTAGTGAAAATTAGAGAAGTCAACTATAGAGCCGCCCACCACACATCACTCTCCCGTTATGCCCCCCCCCCCTGCTCGCTCTCGACTGTCTGTGGCTCTGCCCCCCCCCCCCCCGCCGGTGATTCCATTTCTCCCACAACTAACTATCATTTTTAAATCTTCAAAAGTCACGATGTATCACAACAGAAAAAAAAGCCGATGAAAATCCGAATTATCGATTGAAATATGTTGCCAAACTAAACCAGATTAGAGTATAGAGAGAAATGCGTAAATTTATATAAAATTTTTTCTAGCATTCGTAGTATTAGCCTATTAATTCGTTAAAAAACAATTATGCCTTCTTAATTTGTTGTTTTTAGAATAACACCGTTTCAAAATTGTGAGTTAAAACCATATAATCTGAATTACCGGATGTAGAATTGTTTCATAAGTTCCGGCAGCAATTTTGTAGATCGAAAATTTACCTTGGAGAAGCAGATGAGCCTGAACTCGAAAATGAAGTAATGGACACATGCTATTGGAATAAACAGATTCCTTTCCGTTTTTGATATTTCGGCATCTAGTCCAACATGAGTCATGTTAGGTTCTGGTTAAAGAAATGTCTCTTTCAATTCAAGACACATAGCACATGGTGTATTATATACTTCCGTTGAAATGCCCACACGAAAATAGGCCGAACAAATAAATCACGTAAATTTTGAACTAGTGTTTTCTGCCTAATGAAGTAAGCTCCAGTTTGAATCTGTTCAAATCAGTCGAAGACTATGTACTCGTAACTCGTAAGCGTACTCGTCAGGTCGTTACTCGTACTCGTTGTTTACATGTTCCCGCTGTCGAGTGTCCCTAGAGAAATGAATAAGCCTAAATTCTGCCTATGATTTTTTGAACTCTTCGCATTGATTACCGTACTGTCTTCCCAAAATATTGCTTCCTAATTTATTCATCCATTACACTCGAAAATAAATACGTCTGTTATCGATTACGTAAATACTTTCCTGGAAATTGTCGACCTTTTCTAAATCTGTGTGGTTCGTAAAAATGCTTCCCCTTTTACTGTTTTACATCAAGTGATGGTAGGCCCACCGTTTAATTAGGCGTTCAACGGAAAGCCCTATCTTGGTGTATCTGTGTTAGTGAATTTTGTTGATTTTTGTAATAATCCGTACTATTCACAATATTAGAGCAAAGCTTCGGGGATTTGTCAGTGTGCGCATTGGCTGAAGTTTTGTATTTCCATGGACCAGTGAAATACAGAAACCCCGAATTAATGAGCAAAATCAACTTGCAACTTCGCCGGATTAAGCTCACCTTCTGCAGTGAACATCTTTCTTACAAGAAAAATCCAAAGTTTGCGCGTGTTCAATGATATTCGAAATTTATGACTTCCCGTGAGTTTTTCTACTAAAATTTGTATAAAAAGGCTTCCTGGCTTCTTTTGCCAATTTTTAATTATAATCGTCAACCCACGTTTTTTCGCACTTTTATTATTTCACTCCGCAGTTTTGATTTGGGTACCTTTTGAAGTATTCAGTTTCTGTTCCATACCATAGCGTTTGTACGTTCTATAATCTGCTATTTCGCCCATTCCGCCCTCTACACCTCAATAACGCACTTGCTTTCCGCAAACGTTATAGTGTCACGTGCTCGCTCAGCTGGAAACCTTCGCCCTCATTTGCCTGTATTTTCAATGCGGCGTAGGTTTGGTCGGGTCTTCGCCTTCCTGCGACCATCTTTTCTCCGTTTCCGGTCCCTTGCTGCTGTGAATGGCTGTTGCGCGTTGGTCAGTTTTATTCGTTATTTTTCGTTCCATTCCGAGCACTTACCTGTGAACGCCCTCTTGGCGTGCGGTCTCTCAGGGAACTCCTAGCGTGCTAATATACGTGTTGGGACAGATCATGTTTAGCCGACCTGGAAGTGTGAGCTGGGGCGAGTATTATAGAATGTGACTTTTTAACAATACATATATCCACTAAATCAAGGAAGTACCTTCCGTTGACATCGAAAAACCGTGACATTTTAGGTAATCGATTAAAAATGTGAAGATAAGCTTGAGGTGCACGGCTGTTCGATACAAAGCACTATGTCTTCACTTGTTTCTTTTAACGAAGTTAGTACTTTACTTATTTTAGCCCCTGGAGAACTAATTTTGTTTCAACTGACTGAACTTTTCTTTCTTCCTAATATTCTTCATAAAATCTTCCTCGTTCTTATTTCCTTTTGTCAGAAGCAATGCTTCGGTCTTATTTTTGGGGTTTCCCTGGAAAACCATAGAAACTTTTCCGTAGTGAAATTTTATTTGCGTATCGCCATTTATGACACGCCTACACGTTATCTTCAGAGCCCAGTCATAGTTTATCCCAAGAATTGTGAGCCATTTGCAGGATCCCAGTTTTTTAGCTGATCCGCCTACCCCGCAACTGTCTACGCCAGGGCGCCTTTTGTGTGTGTGTCGTGTGGTGTGTGTGTGTGTGTGTGTCGTGTAATGTGACGCGATAGGCGACGCCCGAAACTTGCACGTTGCACTTAACCGAGGCTCAGTATCATGTATCCCCCTTTGCAAGTGCATAGCTCCTTTTTCGGGGACTAGCATTAAGCTGCTATCCTTATTCCCAGGTTGCTAGTCCGGGGGATGGAAGATGGAATGATGATTAGATGAAGGATGAATTGGATGACCACGAGCGGGACTGGAAACCCAACGAATTTTCCGTCTGAGAACGTCTCAGCACTGCTGCCTTCGCCGTACAGCTTCAGGATCCTCCTGTTGCGTGTCACACGCCCCGTCGCTAGGCGGTGTGGATTGTGGCCCGCAATATCATTTTCACGTTCGTTATATTTGGACTAGAAGAGAATTTCAATATTATGTGGCCATTGGGATTCTTTCTTGCTACGCGTAAAACTCGGCAGTGTATTCATAAAGTACACATTCCAACAATGAACTGACATATATTATTCCGTAATATTGATTATCCACATAAGTTGAATATCTACTTGAAATCGGAAAAAGGTAAAATTTATCTCTCGCGCCATCCCTACTTTCACAACTTGTTTACGTTAAAAGGATAAAAATATTGTTTGAAAGTACTTACTTGAATGTCAACTTCCACACCGAAAGAGCTTCGCATTCACCTCCTTGTGAAACTGAGCACGTTTATATCTTCGGGGCATCTGGCCCGGGCAAACTAACTCGCGCGGCGCGGTCCTTGAAAGAGGACGTATGAAATTCCCTCTCTCAGAGAGTGGCAGAACGTGAGCCACTAAACAAACCAAACTGTCAAGGTCTCATTTCTACAAACATTGTCTGTGATGCAGATTCACTAATTACCCAAAAAGTAGAATTTAAAAGTGTTTAGGGACGGGCGTCTAGTCCCGCCTAGATCGCGCAATCGCCTTTTAGCCCCTGTGCAGTCCAAAGAACGTCCTCGAACGCAGGTGAACGTGACGAAAATCTGATAGAATTGTGAATGTTTACGTGGAAATGAACGTTTAAACGGGAAATGATATTGAAAAACGGTCAGATTATGGATTAATTACAATCATTCAAATTTTTACTAAGCGGGGCTACGGTAAAGGTGAAATGGAATGCCAATCGGCTTATGCCTTTTTGGGTAGTAGGGCAAACGACGTACGAAGACCGAAGGATGCTGTCGTTGTTACGCCGAATACAATGCAATATCATGATCGTCTCATCTCCTAGCAATATTTTCTCAGAAACTATTTGTCGATTGTCCACCGTGTGTGTGTGCTGTCACCTTTCTCTTTCTTCTTCTCTTCCCTCTCTGTCGCTTGTTCTCTCTCTCTCTCTCTCTCTCTCTCTCTCTCTCTCTCTCTCTCTCTCTCTCTCTCTCTCCTTCCTGTCTTCTCTGCCTCTTTAGTATATACATTGTCCATTGGTTCATTTCAATATCAGGTACAGAATGGCATGGGTTTTTACTGCATTTACTAAATTTCTGTATGTTTAGGGAGATTTTGCCTGTATAGAAGTGGTTGATTAAATTTCTCGCCCATTGTTTTTTTACTTTCTCCGCCTAGAACCAACGGTATGTAGCTACCGCGCCTAAACAGTCACTCAATTTTCTCAAAATTGTCATTCTCCGGTTGATCTGCCGAACACGTTGCCCTGCGAAATATGAAACGGACTATTTGTTATGTTTGCGGAGTTAATTTTCATTGATGACCCTCAACGTTTTCACAACGGATGGTTAGATGTAAAATCATGAGACGATTCCAAGGAGCCATTCCTGTCTCACTTGCGAGGCAACTGTCAAATTGAGACAGCCACATAGGACAGCAGACGCTGAGGCAGTAGCTTGGACCGGTACGGAAACGGCGCAGCGGCGTTTTGCAGTAGCCATTTGTGTGTTTAGTCCCACCGTTCCTTAATGATGGCTACTAACGTATTAATTTCATTCTTTTTGTCTCCAAGTATTATTGAAACAAAGAGTTTAATTAAGTCATATATTCCGTACTGGCATTTCTCATACATCCTATATATACAGAATCTGTTTGTGACAAATGTCCCAAAGGTAGTTAGGAGATATATTTTTCCCCTCATCATTCATTAAAAAATTAATACTATAGTCCGTTGTCAACATCAATCAGTAAAATAAATCTATGTAATGCATATATTTTTCACTTCATAAATCAATTAACTAATTTAATTTTCGCTTCAAAGGACTATTGAGTGTACCGTTATTTAAGCGTGTTACCTATGATTTGCGCCGTTTTCCTTTTCGCGCCACAGCCAGAAACAATGGCACCCCTGTTTCCGAGGGCTACTGGCCTGTATTCGCACCGTTCCCGGGAGTCCCCAGAATTCGTAACACAGGTGAAGACCCTTTGAAGACTGGGCGCTGTACGCCACCTGGCTCTTCCTGGGGTAAACCCGTTGGTTTTTTAAAAATCTATTCCTCCAAAAGAGTGGCATGATTACCAAATGTTCCAGCCCCCCCCCAAATTTTCGGTGAAATAGAGTAATTGTGAGCGTAATAATGCATCCAAAAATAGGCAATTTGTAAAAAAACAAGATTTTTTCACAGAGCTCCTAAATTGTTCAGTATTTCCTGTTCCCCAATTACCATAAAATTAATAAAATTGGCGCAGACCAAAATTGCAGTCTTCCCCTCCAACTTACGGTACTAGAGATTTGATATTTTACTGAAGATCTGTTCTCCAGCGTTCAATCCTGGAAATGTCCAAATTAAAACCTCTTAAGTTTTGAAATTGTAAATGAAAGTCATTTTAACATTGTTTTTTTAAAGCTTCTGGAACGCCCGTGCTTTACCTCTAGCACTAATGCCGTGTAAGGGTACCGTGAATGCTTCCGTGAACCCTACCGACCTGAGTCCGTATCCCTGCAGTAACAACATTGTTCTGCGTTGAAACCTTTTTTTTTTTGTTGATGTTGGCTTTTTGGAATGCTTATAGAATTGCATAGTTCTTCCAAATAAACGAGAATACTATTCTTTTTCTTCTTCTTCATCTTCTTCGTCTCCTCTTTATTATTATCTATATTATTATATTCATTCTTATGCAACTTCTGTAATATATTTCAAAAACCTTCTCTTATTTTGTATTCTTCCCTTGACGAAACGTGAAAGCTGGGCTGTAAAAACTTATCTGCTGTATTATACCCTGGTTATGCTTTTCCCTCCGGCCTTGATTAAAAACCACAAATTTCTATGGGTTTTTTTTAGAATATTTTGGCCCCCATCATTTAATGGCACATGAACATTTGGTGAAAATCGAAGTCCGAAGCACGCACCAAAACCCTCTTTCCATTTTTTTTCATCCAATGAGGCCCTCCTTGACCCGCGCTTTCAAAACGAAAAAGCCACCCCCATTGTTGGGGGCTTAAAAACCCCTTCCCTTTTTCGGGGGAAAGGGGTTTTCAATTTTCGGGG